>JACEIK010007392.1:0-76273 GCA_018107945.1 Datura stramonium | reverse complement strand
TCTTTCATCTTCAATTAATAGAGTAAATAAGAAAATTTCAGTTATATGAATTAAGGGACCGTTTGGTTACTGGATAATGGTCAAAATAATATATGAATAACATGGTTATTCATGTATTAAGTTTATACTATGTTTGATTTCTAAATAGGATAAAAGTTATTCATGTTAATTTTATACAATGTTTGATTGGTAGGTACCGAATGTTGTATAAAAATTATTCATGCATTAATGTTATACAATGTTTGGTTATGTTTTAGTAATTCTACATAACTTATGAGAAAATCTATGTATAATTTTATGCGGGGTAGAAGGTGAAATAAGTTATGTGGTATTAGTTGTACATGGATTAAAATAATAAAATTACACATTTACCTCTATCAATTTACTTTTAAAATCTTTTTTTTAATTTGGTACTTTTTTTAAAATTATACTTTCTTCGGTAAATATATAAATGTTACCCAAAATTAGTTATTCTTTTTAAATTTGGTGTATTTTTTTAATTTAAAACAACATAAAAATTTATACAAAAATAATTATATATATATATATATATATATATATATATATATATATATATATATATAAATTAAATCATTATTGATCCTCTTTTTCATATTCGGTGTACATTTACACCTGTTTTCTTCTTTTAAAATTGTTTTCAATTATACAATAATCTTATACTATTTGTTTACTATTTATTTGTAATATATATATATATATATATATATATATATATATATATATATATATATATATATATATATATATTACAATAAATTAAGTATTCAATAATCAATAATTCATATGTGCCAATCTCTACATAACTAATACCTACATAATTAATACTTGTAGCATTTTGCATAACTATCACATGAATAACTAAAACCAGCATAACTAATCTTTGCATAAAATAATACATCGATTTCCTCACTAATTAATTCATGGTGTACTAATACTTGCATAACTCTAACCTGTAACCAAGCGACTCCTAAAATATTAGCAATAGTCAGATAGTAGGATCTTGAAAAATTCAACGGTAGCCACATAAAATTTATGTAAAATTGAACAACTTCATCAATGTTGTTCCAAATTTCAATAGCTAACATATGCTGGTCAATTACAATGAGCGTGTAACTTCAGCTATAGGCAATCTATATTGTAATAATATATTTAAAAATATATAGATATAATTCCACCTAGTAACAGTTTCTTCATGCATATCTAGAACTAGGAGCTATATATAACACGGTTAGTCTTAAATTTTTAATTCAAAACTTTATTATTTCTTGAACCAACACCAGCAATTCTTCTAACCATATTAATCTCATGTATAAATAATTTAAGGCCATTTTTAACAATTAAATTATAGACATGATATACACATAACATGAAAGATGTCATCAAGTGGTGGATGCAGATATCATTTTAATAGTGACACGACAACAATATTAGAAATATTATCAAAGTCATACATGACACATTTTTAGAAAGATTATATTCTGCTACATTCTCCAATAGTATAATGTTTATAAAGATAGTTGCTTATGACTTTAATCTTCACCATATCTAAAATAATAATATATTTTATATAATAAATTATCATTTATTCAATGACATAAAATAATCAAATAAATTATTCTATGTTTCAACAATATCAATAGGTAAATAACACTGACAAAAAATCAACTACACATAGTATTATTTACTAAAGAAGCTTTAGTTAGGATGTCTGTCTATTTGATCCTTGGAATATATGTAATTGTGTTTTTATCTTACCTACTGAATTTTCTCTTTTAATAAATGATAATTTATATTTTTAATTTTTGTATTTTAATTAAATTACATGTTTTTTTTGTTTTTTTAAAATATTAATTAAAAGTTATATTAAAAGTTAAAGATTAAAATTGTTATTTAAATACTTTCTTAAATATTTAAAATATTTTTTATTGACTAATGCAAAAGAAAAATTAAAAAATTAGATGACACTAGATTATATCAAAGATAACATATGCTCATCCAGCAGTGTCAATGAACGGGACATACGTTCTCGCAGCCTTTGTCCAAAAGTTATACACCTTAATTATTATTTAATTCTATTAAAAACATTATTTTTTTTAAAAAAAACGAAAAAGGGCCAAAAGTATAATTTCTAAGGTTTAATTAATTAATTAATATTAAAACTTTAAATCAATTAGAATTTTTACCTTTATCATTTTTCCTTCTATACATGATTTTTAAATATTTCATGTTATTTTTCTAATAAAATTATATGAAATAATATATCATAAAGCATTCCAAATTTAACCTACAACATGTACAAAAATTTGTGATGACAATATATGTTTCTAACTCAAATTCAAATTGTTCCCAGGGCTTTTCTCTAAAATATTTGTGAAATAAATCAAATAAAAAAAATACAGTTACCATAAATGTCTAAAATTACACTTTTAAAAAATTCAAAAAGTTCTTTTTTTATTATTGTAAAATTTTAAAAACATCAAGCCATTGAAATGAGAATTTACAATTAATGACAAATTTAAATTTAAAAATTTGAAATTAATTAAATTTTATCTTAGTTTCAATCTATATTGAAAGTCTTAATATTTAAGACTTCAAATTATTAGTATTTTACTTTTTTATGAAAAATAAATTTTAAACTTTGAATCAAACTATAATATGTTTGATGTTATTTTCTTAATGTAGAATTATAATATTAATTAATTTTTTCTTTTGTCTTTCTTTACACGTGAGCTATGGCCAAATTATTATTTAGAATAATGTTTATTCTAAATGTTGATTGACTTTTTATCATTCAATAATAGAACTTGCATTTGTCAAACACATTTAATCTTCAATTAATTTTTAATAATTATGAATTGAAAGTACATTAAGTTTAATTATTAATTTTTTAAAATTTAATTAGTTATGATATATTAAATAATAATAGAAATGTTCTTTTAAAATAAAAAAATCAAGGAATACCCAGTATTATAAACGATATTTATTTTGGCAACACAAAAAATTCTGCTAGGAAAATAGAAACACAAGAAAGTATACCAAATATTTCTATTATATAGAAGAGTCATGGAAGAAAAACCATGGCTATAAAGGGTTATTATAGAAACAATATAATTGTACTATATACTTGACCTTATCTTATTTTCTCACCAATAGTCTCTAAACACATGTAATATATACGAGGCCGATAATTATATTTTTAATGAGCTAATTCTTTTTATATCATATAATTATAATAGCTTAGTACTTTTTTATATTGACTTATTCAACCTCATAAAATTTAAAATGTCTAACCATTATAACTTTCATTCATGTTATTTTTTATATACATTTAATTTTACTCATTATTTGCTATTAATAGAATGGTGCATTCAGTAAAAATACAACACTTTTAAATATCAAACTTGCTTCTAAATTTTTATTTTCAAACTTCAAAGATTTTAAAACTATATTTTAGTTCAAAATTATTGTCATGAACTTTTACTAACAAACATATAAATTCAATGGAATTAATTTTGTCCGCCGCCTTAGAGAGTATGACTGGCACCTGGTGCCCTACTAGAACCTAGTTGCTAAACTAGTGAGCCTAAGCACATCTGAATTTGCCTGGCTGATATCTCAATTCCTGGAATCAACGAGTATATATAGTTGTAAATACGGCCTCCGGCCGACTAGACACATAGCCACCTGTCTGTAACATCGATAGCAGGAGGTGTATCATAAAGGGAACCTATGGCAGGCCGACAAGGCCACACCATGCTGTCTAGTTATCTCTAACTCATTACAATCTAATTACTAAGCATCTACGTGACCGGCGGAGTCATCACTGCTATCTGAATACGGCCCCAGTAACACAATCAACAGCACTAAGCAGTAAACATATACGGCCCCACGGCCGGGCACAACTAACACAGGGAGATATATATACACAATCTGCAAGCCTCTATATGAATACTAATAAAAATGATCAGGACAGGGCCCCGGCCTGCCCATACTGTACAACAAAAAGAAAGGAAATATACCTCTAACTGTCTAGCTCCGGATATGAGGCGATGACTCCATCTGTTGGTTTGGAATCATGAGGATCGGCTCCTCATCTAAGAGTACACAGCGAAGGCAAATAATGCAGCGCCCCAAGCGGGGGTCAGTACCACTGGTACCGAGTATGCAAAGCAACTGAACATATCTGAATATAAATAATATAACTTCAAAACTCTAGATAGCGGAAATATCTGGAGTGCATGGAAGCTGATTGAATCTGAATCATTTTTACATGCGAGAGAATAAGGCGGGAGCATGCACATTGACGTGGCGATCTGCTGTCTATTAGCTAATATATAACATATATACATATATATAGCAAGCAAGGACCAATACCAGACCCCCATTAAGCCGGAAGGTGCCAACCAACAAACAATCTATATGCCCTTGCAGGTCAAGCCATCCAAAAATAAATCACTCACTCGTCTACTAACTCGAGCACCTCTACCGGCCCCACTGGGTCTCAGCTCAGGCTATGGCCTCGATATAAATAACTATGTCTGAGCCCGGAGGACTCCTGTACTGTAAACTGTAAACTGTGTCTGTATCTGTAATTTGTCCCCTGGGCTCAAGCGCACAACAAGGTAAACTGTACTGCTATGCTGATCGGCCTGATATGAGGAAAACTTCATCCATCTTCGTCCCTACTGCCGGACGGCATGCCTCCTTGGAGTGACGTATACCACCACGGTGGGTCAACAAAGTTACCAACCCAGGGCGGCGAGGACGCTCAATAAGGGGCCCTCATAACACAAACAAGTCTCAACAATCAATAATCACATATAGCAAGCATGTTTGAACCAGAAAAAACTATATGTATTCTGATTTCTCATTACGATCTCTTTTACGTATTATACTGATTCTCATACTGAATTATACTATATCTGGGATAGTATCTGACTGGCTATACTGTATCTGGCGATATTATCTAACTGTCTTACTATATTGTATCTGAGATGTTATCTGACCGTCTGATACTGCTTTACTAACTTTTATTCACAGACATATGTCATAATATTAGAAACATGCTTGCTAAATCGAAAACACGCTTGCTAAACTCATCAGGACTCAATTCTGACTTCTGAATCCCTTTCTTCTATATAACACACCTATCTACTACTGGATTACTAACTTGCCGAGGTGGTTTTACATACCTTCGCTTCGGATTTTCCGACTATGAGCGGCTTCAGTTGATCTACTTAAGCTGTTCTCCCAACTGCATTCATATATATATATATATATATATCAATTAGAACTAAATACACTATTCTAGAAGAAAACATCACTTTCGATATATATATAGCCCCAATTTTGGCTTATCGAAAAGTCAAAAACATGCTTTTTCTCGAAAGTCCAGAGGGAGAAATACTGACTTTAAGGCTTGGAGTATATTGACGCTAATTTGGAGCAATTTCACTTACCTTAGCTCGGTAAGCGCGGCGATTTGCGGCGAATTTCGACAATCCGTAGGTGCTCCCTCTGCTAAGCCTCGGTATCTAGAGTTAATTCAAATTGGACCATTTTTGGCCAGGCGTAATCGAAAGGAAATTATCAAATATCTCGTTCTCCTCTGTTTCTCTCGCGTTTAAAATTTATGTAACTTTATGAAATAAACCGAGTTTGTTTATACTTGAGCCTGGACAGGGCCGGCGTGTCACGGAGCCAACGCGAGGCCCTCCCTCCGTGACAGCGTTGCCATCGCGGAGAATACCACCCCGGCTCCTTCGTGGTTGACAATTCTTATCGGTCTTTTTCGGGCCTTTGCTAGCATGTATGACAAAAACTGTTGGCGAGCATGAATGGTATCATGTATTGAGAATTTTGCAGGGTGTAACATTCTCTCCCCCTTAAGAACATTCGTCCTCGAATGTAAACTCCTATCTATAGGACTTCCCAATTTACTCAACTTGTATCTAGAAAATTTCGGCAGAGCCTTCCCTGTAATATAGACTATCCAAGCCTGAAATGCCGAGAAAGAATTCAATACAAATTACTCCAAACAATACTATAGTATTATTCACGCCTTGAAAGATTAGAGTCGATCTTTATCATTTATACATATATAAGGCGTACATAAAATAACAATACTAGCATACCTCTTGACTGACTATGCTTGAAATAGAAGTGGTACTCTGGTTTTCATATCTTCCCTCTGCCTCCCAAGTCATCTCCTCTCAGTTCTGGTTCATACAGTCACCTTGTAGGGCAAGAAATATCTTTGGTTCTCAATCTCTGGGAATAAATACTTTTGTCTAAAGATAGCTCTTGGAACATATTATCGACCAGCTCTTACATGCTGGACATCTGGATTGGGACTGCTCTGGATGCGTCTCCTTTGCATTTCCTTAGCATAGATATGTGAAAGACTGGATGAACGGATTCTAATTCTGGAGTCAAGTTCAACTCATATGCCACTTAGCCTACGCCGCACGTCAGCATATGATTTCTGGCGGCTACTGTGCAGTCGGTAGACGTTCTCTAATAAGCTTTACCTTCTCCTCGACTGTTGAATGATGTCTGGCCAATCAGCGCTGACTCCACTTCAAACCAACCAACCGGCGATCTTTGCATTTTCGCCCATACAATGCCTCAAAAGGGCGCCATCTGGATAAGTGAGTGATAGCTATTATTGTAGAAAACTCAATTAACGGCAAGTAACTGTCCCAGCTACCTCCAATGTCTATCACACATGCCCGTAACATATCGTCAGACGTCTCATAGTGCGTTCCAGCACATCCATGCAAATAGAGGGTGGAATCTTTGTGTCCAGGATATTTTAGATTTACAGATCTTTTCTGAAATGACTGCCAGAATATAAATTGTGCTCCTCTGTCCGAAATAATAGATACCGACACACCGTGTAATCTAACTATTTCTCTAATATACAATTTCAGCATAATCCTCGGCAGAGGAAGTAGCTTTACTGGCAGAAGTGGGCTGATTTTATGGGTATCCTTCATTACACAAATGGAATCATGCCTATGTCTGGTGTAGGGGTAATCCTGCTACAAAATCCATGTTCCCTGCTTCCCATTTCAGAGAGGATCAACTATGTCCTGAGTTAACCCGCCTGGTTTCTGGGGTTCCGCTTTTACCTGTTGGCAGTTAGGACATTGGGCTATAAACTCGGCTATTTCTCTTTTCATACTTGGCCACCAGTAGTTTTCCTTGATATCATGGTACAATTTCGTCACGCCTGGGTGGAGAGAATAGCGGGCGTAATGTACCTCATTCATAATCTGCTGGCGGAGCCCTTAAACATCTGGAACATGAGGCGGCCCTTGTCGCAGCACTTCATCCTCCAGTTGCCGAAAATCTGGCGCTTTCCCATTCTGAATTCTGTCCTTAAGCTGGATCGAGTCGGGATCCTCATATTGCCGTTCTTTTACCTCCATAACTAAAGATGACACAATGGTGTTCTGAATTACCGCTCTGTTGTCCTCTGTTTCTGCTACACGAACGGCTAGAGCTGGCTAATTGATGTATCCCTCGACCAACTCCTTTGCTCGGGCTGCAAATCGCCAAACTTCCCTTCGATTCTGGCTGAGAGCATCTGCTACTACATTGGCTTTTCCCGGATGATACAGAATGTCCACGTCGTAGTCTCAATAACTCCAACCAGCGGCGGCTATGCCAAATTCCATCCCTCTGGTGAAAATATCTTGTGGCTCTTATGATCTGTGAAAAGATTCACATAGACCTTCCTTACAAGTAATGTCTCCATAAGGCGTGGATCACTGCGGCTAACTCAGGTCGTGGGTAGGGTAATTCTTTTCGTGTTTCCTCAGTGTCTAGAGCATACGCAATCTGCCCACCGTGCTGCATCAACACACAACCCAACCCAACACCTGATGCGTCGCAATACACTGAATAACCTTCTGTACCTTCTGGTAATGCCAACCTTTGGAGCGGAGGTTGTCGTGCTTTAATTCTTAGGAAGCTCTGCTCATGCCTCTGTCCACTATGAAACTTTCTTTGCTTTCTGCGTCAGCAGTGAGAGGAATTGCCGCTATAGTGGAATCCCCTCAACAAATCTTCTGAAATATCCCTTAACCCCACCAAAACTACGGACCCGGTCAGGTGGTAGGTCTAGGCCATGTTTTTCCTGCTTCTATTTTCTGTGTGTCAACCTGTATGACATCCGACTGTATACCCCGAGAAGGCTACTGAGTTGACCATAATTCACATTTGGAGAACTTAGAATATAACTTGCAACAGTTGCTGAGATCTGGAGCACTGTCCGTAAATGAGCCTGGTCGTCTGCCTCAAGAGCGAGAATACACCAGAATATCATTAATAAACACTATCACGAACAGGTCCAGGTATGGTCTGAAGGTGCTGTCCATCGGGTCCATAAATATTGCTACAAGGCATTCGTTAACCCAAAGGACATAATAGGAATTCAAAGTGTCCATATCGGGTCTGAAGAGGCTGTTTTGGGAATGTCTCTTTCACGAACTCGTACCTGATGTATCCGGACCGTAAGTCAATCTTGGAAGGAGAAAAATCGGCCCCTTGTAACTGATCAAACAAATCATCTGTCCTGGAAAGCGGATACTTATTCTTGACGCAGCCTTGTTCAGCTGCGGTAATCTATATGCCACGTAGCGAACCATCCTTCTTTCTCACAAATAGAACTGGCGCACCCTAGTACTCAGCCTGATAAAGACCTTATCTAATAGATCCTTCAACTGCTCCTTTAACTCTCAGTTCTCGGAGCCATACGATACAAAGGAATTGATATGGGTTGCGTACTGGTAGCAGTCGATCGCAAAATCTATTTCCTTTCTGAGGGAATACGGTGCTTTCGTCTAGAAATACATCGGAATTCATTCACCACCGGAATAGACTGGAGTGTCAGGAGACTCTACCTGAACATCCCTGAAGCCCTGACTAGGTGGTAAATACATCCCTTGGCTATTAACTTCCTGTTTGAAGGTAGGAAATAAACCTACCATACAGCGTGCTATTACCCTTTCCACTCTCGCACTGCCTCCTGAAGTGGAATCGGACCGTCTTGGTCAACATTTGCGTTGGCATGCTTGACACTAACCAATCCTTACCCATAATGGCATCGAAATCAATCATTCTAACTCTACCAGATCTACGTAGTCGACGATCAGCAACCTCTACTGTACACCCTCGATAAATTCTGCTAGCTATATTAGGAGTCACCAACGGGTGTGGATACTGAGAAGGGCTACGTAATAATTCTGGTGCAACACTAAACTTTCGAGCCACAAATGGGGTAACATAGGACAAAGTGGACCCTATCAATCGGTACATAAAAGCGGGGGCATGAACAAATATTCATCATACACTGTTACCACATGCAGGCGCCTCGAAGTCCTGTCTCCCTGGTAATGCATAGAGTACAGGTTGAGCCCGTACTGAAGCTAGAGGCTCCTGATCTACCTCGACCTCTACCTGCTGAACCTAAGGGCCTACGCCTGCCAGCTGCTGGAGCTCGTAGCCCTGCGGATCCCTGTCCTGACTATCTTGGCTATCTTGCCCTGGCCGGACAATCTCTCATCCGGTGCCCCTCCTTGCATATATAACATCCACGAGGAGCCATATCCTACAAGCTCTGGTGTGAGTCGACTGCAATTAGGGAAGGGTGGGGAGTGTGATCTGCTGCTCTACCCTTCTCTAACTGCGGTGAATCTACCGTTCGGCTATACCAGACTCGACTGCCCTCGCGAACAAAATCCTCACCCCTTTGTTGTTGTGGTGGAGGTGGGGGTCTAGGGGGTTTGTCTGACAACCGGGGCTTGGGTCCTCTCTGATCCTCCCTCTGTATTTCATCTGATCTATCTACGCAGCGCTGCTCTGATTTATCTGTCTCTTTGTCCTGTTGCCCATTGTCTAAGGCCCTCAATGATGCAGGCAAAGGCATGCACCCGAAAGACATGTCCATATCTTCCCGTAATGTAGCCGTCATGCATGCTCAATGTATTCTGGGTTCAGACCCATAATAAACCGGTGAACTTTGGACGGCATTGTCCACAAAAGCTGGAGCATAATGGGCTAAGGAGTCAAGCGTAAGGCACTGTTCTCCGTGCGCTCCCTGCGCCCCCGCTCCAAGTGCAAAAGCTGATCCATCCGGGCCTGCCGTATCTCCCGTGGCAAATGCTTGGTCCAGGAAGGCCTCTGAGAAGCTGGACCAGGTCGGAGGTGCAACATCTCTTTCTCGAGACCTTTCCCAACTCTCATGCCATAATACCGCTATGTCTCATAATTGAAGCCTGCCATCTCAACTGATTACCTTAGGTGTCACATGCATGACCGAAAAAGATATACATCGATCTAGGAAATCTGGGGTCCTCTGCCTAATCTGACCCTGTGAACTGTAGAGTTAATGTCAAAAATTCCCTGACCCTTGAACTGCCAGATCCACCTGATGGCTCTGCTGTTATAGGTGGCACTGACGACAGTGGCCCATCATTTGTGCCAACATAACAAGCATGCTTCATGAACTTCCTGGTCTGATGGTGTAGGTACAGGAGCTATCGGTAGCGGTGTCGTGCCAAATGGCTCCTGGTGAGAGGGGGACTGCTGAGAGGGCTATGATGATGCCTCTATATCGCCCTCAGATCGGGCTGACTCTGAAGCTGAGAATCCTTAGTGCCTTCTCCTGCTACTGCATCCAATCTTCACAATGGCGAGTATCGCTGAATTACGCCATTTTCTATCTATGGAGCAAAGTATGTTAAATTTTAGGGACTCAACTGTCATGCCTGTAGAGGTATGACTGGCACCTGATGCCCTAGAAGGACCTGGACTACTAGCTGGTGGGCTAGGCACATCGGGTACTTTGGCTAGCTCTATCTCGGGTTCTTGGAAAGGTATATAACGAGCATAAACACAACCTCGGCCGCTGGCCTATAGCCTCTTGTGAATGCATCAACAGCTAACCAGAAACATTCTAATACCAAGGAACCCTATGCCCGGCCGACAAGGCCACCATACAGTCTAGTCATCTGAGTGGGGAAGGCTTCATCCCATCTTAAATCCAAGCTGGGGACGACAATGCCACCCCTTGGGTGATAAACCCACCCGCTCGGTGGGCGACATGATTACCAACCCAGGGGGAGCGAGGACGCTCAGCCAAGAGGCCCTCACGCCATCAAGTCTCAACAAACAAATAGCACATATAAATAGCAAGCATGTATAACAAAAGACTATCTGAAATATGACTTTTTATTCGATCTCTTTACGCCTATCACGATTCTTTCTTTTGATTATACGGTCCCAAATCTTTATTTAACTGTTGTCTAATCTATAGCCAGGATACTATCTGTCTGAATGACTACAATCTGTAGCCAATATCTCATCTGTCTGAATGGCTAGTCTGCTTAGTCGCCAAAGCTGTCTGTCTATCTGATTTTACTTTACCAACTTTTATTCTGAAAATCTATTACTTTATTTATACAACATACTTGCTAATCTCATACAATAGGCTATGTGAATCTGGAATGCTAACTTGCTCTTTGGCGCATGTTTCTAACTTTCGAACTGAATACGATATGGCAGCATAAACCAAATTTACTAACTTATTCAATACTCAACATTCAACTCCGAGAACTCAATTACGGAGTTTACTATGATTCTCAAAGCTAAGGCTTACTAACTTGCCGAAGAAACTACTTCCCATACCTTAACCTCAGTTATCCAACTATCGGACGAGGCTCAGTCAGTACTCGAGCTATTTCTCCCAACTGCATTCATATATACGTCAATTAATATAAATACGACATTATTACGAAGGACGACGTCACTTTTCGATACATTTATAGCCTAAACTTAGGCTTATCAGAAAGCAGTCGAAAACTTACTATTTTTCAGAGGTCCAGAAGGGAGAAGTATTCCTTGCAGCTAGAGGCACATAGACACTAGTTTGGAGCAATTCTACTTGTAGTCCGGTAACTCGGCGATTCGTCGGCCGTATTTCAGCGAAACCAAATCCGTAGGAATGCTCCCTGCTAATTAGTACCTGAGGTTAATTTAGGTTTAGACTACATTTGGCGTAATCGGACGATAATATATTCTCTCCTTCGTCTTCTCTCTCTGTTCTCACGCGAGGTTACGGAAATTATAAGAAATATATCATAAAAAACCAAAGTGGGGCTTTATATATGGGCATGGATAGGCGGCATTATCTGGAGGCCAACGCGGTGGCCCCGCCTCGTGACACGGCTACCATCGCGGAGGGCTCTGCTGACTGCTTCCATAGTGGTTGACAGGTTTACGTCGATCTTTTCGAGCACTTTCTACTTTGTATGGCTTTCAAATATGCTTAACCAACGTGCGGGTCGTACATCTAGATGCGGGAATCTTACGAGTTAACATTCTCCCCTTGCGAACATTAAATATAGGCCATGAAAGCTGCTATCTAGAGGACTTCTCAACTTTCTCAACTTATTATTTAGGAAAATTTCGCAGAGTTTCCCCAATACTATAAGATTCATGTATTTCAACATCAATCTTTCTCATTTCATACATATCCAGCACATAAGGTACTACATAAATAAAAATACGGACATACCCTGTTGCCTGACTAGGCCACTGGAACAAGTGAGGTCTCTAACTTTCATATCCCCTCATCCCATCATCTCTTCTCAGTTTCTGTTATGCCACACAACCATGCTGACAGACGCAATATCTTTAGTTCTTGTCTGAATCTGGCCATCTAGGATATCTTGGAACCTCTTCAGCGAGGCCAACTCTTCTGTAACCTGAATGTCCTGGACTGGGACTGCCCTGGACAGGTCTCCTAAACCCCATTTCCTGAGCATGGATACATGAAAGACGGGTGAGCAGTTGTTAGGGGCAGAAGTTCAGCTCATCGCCACTTGGCCTATTCCTTCATAATTTGATGGGCCAACAAATCTTGGACGTGAGCTTACCTTTCTTGCAGAATCTCATCCACCCTCATGGTGATACTTTTAAAAATACCAAGTCGTTCCACCTCAAATTCCGAGGTTTATAGTGCTTTATCATATATGATTCTGGCGACTCTATGCAGTCTAATAGGCGACCTGGTAAACTTTACCTTCTCCTCTAACTGAACAACGTCTGTACAATCAACGCTGGGTTACCTGCTAAGCAGCCTGATGCGCATTTCGTGTGTAAGCCTCGAAAGGCGCCATACGGACTAATTTGAGTAGTAGCTATGTGCAAGCAAGCTGATTAGGGGCCAGTATGTCAGCTACCACCCAAAATCTAGCACACACGCTCCTAACGTTCTTCGAGCGTCTGAATGATGATGGCGTTCAGCTTTGTCCATCTGTCTGAGGGTTGAACGCGGTGCTCAAATTAATCTTGCATACCCAGACCTCTCTGAAACAGCTTTGCCAAAATGCCAGCGTAGCTGTGCTCCTCTGTCTGAAGCCAATGGATACTGGCACTCAGTGCAATCTGGCTCTTCTCGGATATACAACTCAGCACCAATCTTCACGACCGAAAGTGGTCCTCTGGGCGGGGAAATGAGCTGGAATTTTATCCAATCATGACTATCACCATATGAAGTCATGTCTATATCTGATGGGGTAATCACTAACACAAAATCCTATTCCTGCTTCCCATTTTCCAGAGAGCTGCAGCTATGTCCTGAGTTAACCCGCCTGGTTTCTGATGTTCTGCTTTCACCTGTTGGCAGTTAGGACCTTTGGGCTACAAATTTAGCAATTTCTCTTTTCATACTGGCCACCGGTAGTTTCCTTTGATATCATGGTACATTTTTGTCGCGCCGGGGTGGAGAGAATAGCGGGCGCAAATGTGTCGTTCATAATCTGCTGGCGGAGGCCAGAAACATGGATCACATAGACGGTCTTTACAACGCAGCACTCCATCCTCTGTTGCAAATCGCGCTTTCCCTGCGGAGGAATATAGATAATCTTCCCAAATTTGGATTAGGTCCGGATCCTCATATTGTCGTTCCTTTACTTCTACTACTAATGACGACACGGCGGTGTCCTGAATTACCGCGTTGTTGTCCTCTGTTCACTACCTGAGCGGCTGGGCTAGCTAACTGGGTATATCTCCGACAGTTTATTTGCTGAAATTTGCACCAAATACGTAGCTCCCCATGGACTTACGACTGGGAGCATCTGCTAACATTAGCTCTTCCGGGTGGTACAGGCGTATCCGTCATAATCTTTTAGCAATTCCAACCCGGCATTTGCTGTCGCGAGTTCAACTTTCCCTTTGGGTGAAGATATCTTGTAGGCTCTTATGATGCAGCGAAAATATTCACATGGACGCCGTACAAGTAATGTCCTCCACATTTTCAAGACGTGGATCACTGCGGCTAACTCCACGGATCTCGTATTAGGTAGGGTAATTTCTTTCGTGTTTCCTCAACTGTTTGAAGCTAACTGCAATCACCTTACCATCTTTGCATCAACACACAAGCCAACCAGAAGCGCTGATGCGTCATATATTACGAATAACCTTCTGTACCTTCCGGCAATGCTAACACTGGGGCGGAGGGGTTAATCTGTCTTTAAGTTCTTGGAAACTGCTCGCATGCCTCTGTCACTGAAACTTTGCCGCTTTCTGCGTCAATTTGGTCGAGGTGCAGCTATAGTAGAGAACCCTTAAACAAACCATCTATAATAGCCATCTAGACCCAGAAACTGCGGGGCTTCCGTCGGGTGGTAGGCCTAGGCCACGGTTGACTGCTTCTATTCTGCGTTATTAACCTGTATACCAGCGTCCGACACAATATGCCCCAAAAAGACGCTCTTGAATTAAGCGAGAATTCACACTTGGAGAACTTAGCATATAGCGACGGTCCTTGAGAATGCAGGAGTGCTGTCCATCTAAATGAGCCTGGTGATCTGCTTCAGAACGAGAATGCTTCAGGAATAACATCAATAAATACTATCACGAACAACTGAGTCCAGGTATGAGGTCACAGAAATACTATTCATCAGGTCACCAAACACTCTTTGGGGCATTCGTTATGAAGGACATAACTAGAAATTCAAAGTGTCATATCGGGTCCTGAACGCCGTTTAGGAATATCTCTTTCCCGTACTCGAACCTGATGATAATAGAACCGCAAGTCAATCTTAGAGAGTATCTGGCTCCTGTAACTGATCAAATAAGTCATCTATTAAGAGGAGCGGGTACTTGTTCTTGCAATAACTTTATTCAATTGCCGATAATCTATACACATATGGAGCGAGCCATCTTTCTTCCTCACAAATAGAACTGGCGTACCCCATGGTGAAGTACTCGGCCTGATGAAACCTTTGTCTAACAAATCTTTCAACTGCTCCTTTAATTCTCTAGGTGCAGGAGCCATACGATAGGGAGAATCGATATAGAATTTGAGTGCTGGTAACAATTCAATAATATGCTATTTCCCTTTACGGGAATACCAGGTAACTCATCTGGAAACACATCAGGGAACTCGTTCACCACCGGAATAGACTGGAGTGTCAGAGATTCTGCTCGGACATCCTGAACCTCTGACTAGGTGGTAAATATCATAGTTATCAATTTCCTCGCCTAAAGGTTGGAAATAAACCTACCATTTGGCATAGCTGTGCTGCCCTTTCCACTCCCGCACTGCCTCTCCTGGAAGTGGAATCGGCCATCTTGGTCAACGTTCTACATTGGCATAGCACGGCACTAGCCAATCCATACCCATTATGGCATCAGGGTATATCATCTCTAGCTCTACGAGATCTACTGTAGTCTGGCGGTCAGCAACCTCTACTGTACACCCTCGGTAAATTCTACTAGCTACAATAGAGTCACCAGCGGGCGTGGATACTGAAAGGGCTGCTGTAACAATTCTGGTGCAATATTGAACTTTCGTACCACAAATAGGGTAATATATGACAGAATGGATCTGAATCGAGATCAGCCCATAGCGGGGCATGAGCAAGGATGGTGTCGTACACTGTTACTACATGCGGAGACGCCCCTGAGTCATGTCTCCCTGGTAGTGCATAAGTATGGTTTGAGCCCATCTGAACTGGAGGCTCTGATGCTACCTCGGCCTCTGCCTGCTGAGCCTGAGGCCTACGCCCTCTGCAGAGGCTGCAGGAGCTCGTGGCCCTCCGGATCCCCTGTCCTGACTGTCTCTACCCTCCCGACCTCTGGTCGAGCAATCTCATCCGGTGCCCCTCCTGCCTGCAAATATAACCCAGAGGAGCCATGTCTACAAGCTCCAGGGTGTGGTCGGTGCAATAGGGCAGGGTGAGTGCAAATCTGCTCTACTCTCCTTCTATAACTATGAGAATCTACTGTTCTAGAACTACCACTAAAGCTCTGACTGCCCTCGACGCACCAGATCTACCTCGCTGCTGCTGCTGTGGTGGGTGGGGTCTAGGGGTCCGTCTGATAGTCGTGGCCTGGGTCTCTGAACATCCCTCTGCATATCATCTGGTGTCTGCTTGGTCTTTGTTCACACGGCTAGTCTGTCTGCTATTCTGTTGCCCAGCATCTAAGACCCTCAATGAGTCTGAGCAAAGGCCTGTACTTGGGCGATATCCATATCCTCTCACAATGTAGACGTCGCCACATGCACTCCCAGTATGTTCAGGTTCCAGACCCTTAATAATCTGTGCACTCTAGTGGCATAGTATCAACAAATGCGGAGCATAACGGGCTAAGGAGTCAAGCGCAAAGCATACTCACGTCTGTCTCGCCCCCTTTGCTTTGGAGTAAAGCGATCCATCGGGCCTGCCGGATCTCTCGTAACAAATGACGGTCTAGGAAGGCTTCTGAGAAGCTGGTCCAGGTCGGAGGGGTAACAACTCTCCCACGGGACCTTTCCCAACTCTCGTACCACAATACAACTATATCCAGCTAACTTGAAACACTGACAGCTCAACTGACTCTGAAGGGGTCACACGCATAACTCGAAATATACTCTGCATCTGATCTAGAAAGTCCTGAGGGTCCTCTGCCTGATCTGATCCTGTAGTGCAGGGGACCGGTGCCAAAAATTCCCTGACCTTGGAAGCTTTGCTGACCAGCTGAAGATTACGCTTATACGGTGGCGGCCCTGACTACTAACGTTGTGTGTGGCCATCATGTGTGCCAACATAGCTAGCCTTTGTCCTGGGTTGATGGCGAAGGCACAAGAGCTATCAGGGGCGTTGAAGTGCCCAACGGCTCGATGTGAGGGGAATTTCTTTGAGAAGGTTGTGATGAAGCCTCTATGTTGCCCTCGAGATCGGGCTGACTCTGTCTGAAACTGAGGCATCCTGCTCAGTGCCTTCACCTATGGCATGTTTAATCTTCTGCCTGTGGCGGTGTTGCCTAGTCTACCATTCTTATCTGTAGACAAAGAATACGATAAGTTTTAGGGACTCAACCTTATCTTGGCACAGCTCTATAGCACGACTGACTGAGAATGAAGAGTAACCATCTATCATGCCCTCGCAGCCTCCTGCTATTATGTAGTGCTATACATCCATAGACAAGACTCTACTCCCCACGGCTTGCAGACTCCCTGGGACACGACCTGCTCTGACGCCAAGTTTGTCACGCCCCGCCTTGGGGGTATGGCTAGCACCTAGTGCCCTAGTAGGACCTGGACTGCTAACTGGTGGGCCTAGGCATATCTGGTGCCTGGCTAGCTCTATTGCAGGTTCCTGGAAACAAAGGGCTATATAATGGCTGTAAACACAGTCTCGGCCATCTGGCCTGCATAGCCTCACTGTGAGTGCATCAACGGCTAACCGAACATTCTATCAAAAGGAACCTATGCGGGCAGACAAGGCCACCATGCGATCCTAGTCATCTGAAACTTGACAAAAAGAATACTGTAGGCTACACGTGACCAGCAAGGTCACCACTACTGTCGAACTATGGCCCCACACGGCCAACAAGAACATAAATACTGAACAGCTATGCAACTGCACGGCCTCACGACCAGCTCAACAGCCACGGGGAGATAATATAGCCAATCTGCAAGCCTCTATGAGTAACAAATAGAAATGATCAGGACAGAGCTGACCTGCCCACTCTTATTACAAAAAAAAGGAAAAGAGCTACACCTTTGGAAATCGGACTCGGATGACGGGCGATGACTCGATAGCTAGCTGGAATCACGAGGATCGCCTCCTCGTCTATGAGTACCTGCAGGCAAGTAATGCAGCGCCACACTGGGCGTCGGTACCGCTGGTAACTCGGCGATTCGTCGGCCGTATTTACATGGACAAATCCGGCAAAGGAATGCTCCTGGCACTAAATACCTCCATTCACTACGAGGTTAATTTAAGTTATAAACTACGTTTAGCATGTCGGACGATAATATATTCTCTCCTTCGTCTTCTCCATGTTCTCACATGAGGTTTCTGGAAATTATAAGAAATATATCATAAAAAACCAAAGTGGGGGCTTTATATACTTAGTGCAGGACAGGCCCAACGTGTCCACGAGGCCAACGCGGTGGCCCCGCCTCCGTGACACGGCGCCATCGCAGGGCTCTGCCCCGGCTCCTTCGCGGTGGTTCGACGGGTTTTACGTCGATCTTTTTCCGAGCCTTTTTCTAGCACGTATGGCTTTCAAATATGCTTAACCCATGTGTGAATAGGCCATCTAGATGCCGGAATTATTAAAGGTGTAACATCAACCCTATACTGCCGCTCTATAGCACGACTGAATGAGAAGAAAGAGTAACCATCCTATCATGCCTTTTTGACCTCCTGCCTATAGTATGTGGTGCACACTACATCCATAGACAAGACTTGCCCAGCGCGACTTGCAGACTCCCCGGACACGACCTGCTCTGATACCAAGTTTGTCACGCCCCACGCACCCAGCAGGGTATGGCTGGCACCTGGTGCCCTACTGGGACCTGAACTGCTAAACTAGTGGTCTAAGCACATCTGGGTGTTGTGGCTCTATCTGAGATTCCTGGAATCAACGGGCTATATAACGGCTGTAAATAAGCCTCCGGCAGCTGGGTCTATAGCCGCCTGTCCTGTAACATCAGCTAACCAGAGACATACTCATAAAGGGGAACCTATGCGGGCCGACAAGGCCACCATGATGTCTAGTTATCTCTAACTCAATCGATAATTGCGTACATCTACGTGACCGGCGGTCACCACTACTATCTGAATACAGCCCCCTTTTTGACCAACACAATCAACAGCACTAAACAACTAAACGATGCACGACCCGCACGACCAGCACAACTAACCACAGGGAGATATATATACACAATCTGCAAGCCTCTATGAATATTTTGATAAAAATGGTCGGGACAGGGCCCAAGCCTACCCATACTGTACAACAAAAGAAATAGACCTCTAGCTGTATAGCTCCGGATGATAGGAGTTAATGACTCAATAAGCTGGCTGGAATCATGAGGATCGGCTCCTCATCTAAAAGTACCTGCAGGCAATGTCTGACACAAGCGGGGGCGTCGAGTACCAGCAGTCAGTATGCAAAGCAACTGAACAAATCTGAATATAAATAATATAACTAGAAACTCTGAATAGCAGGAAATATCTGGGTCTGTAAGAACTGATTGAAATTAAATCAGACTTTTTCTGTACTGAGAATAAATGAAACATACCCTATCGACGTGGCGATCTGCCATCTATTAGCCAATATATAACATATATATACATATATAGCAAGCAAGGACCAATACCAGACCCCCATTAAGCCGGAAGGTGCCAACCAACAAACAATCATTGCTACCCTACCCGGGTCAAATCATCTAGAAATAAATCACTCCACTCGTCTACTAACTACGAGCACCTCTACCGGCCCTGGGTCTCCAGCTCGGGCCTATGGCCTCTGATATAAATAACTGTGTCACAGGCGGAAGACTCCTGTACTATAAACTGTAAGCTGTAAGCCTTAAACTATTTACGTATGTAGTCTGTCCCCTAGGCGCAAGCGCACAACGGGAGTAAGTTTATGCTGCTATCTTTGTCCAGTCGATATGGAAAGCTTCATTCCATCTTCGTCCTACCTGCGGACGACATGCCTCCTTGGACTGACGTATACCCACCCTCCGCGGTGGGTTGACACAGTGCACCAGCCCAGGGGCGGCGAGGACGCTCAAAGGGTGCCCTCATAACACAAACCAGTCTCAACAATCAATAATCACATATAGCAAGCATGTTTTAGTAGAAAATACTATCTGTATTCTGATTTCTCATTACAATCTCTTTTCTGTGTTATACTGATTCTCGTACTGGAGTATACTATATACGGATAGTATCATTTATCACAGCTATACCGTATGTGATATTATCATTGTACGACTATGTGTATTTGGAATATTATCGACCGTCGATACTATACTAACTTTTATTCTAAACATATGTCATAATATCTAGAAACATGATTTCTAAATCGAAAACACGCTTACTAAACTCATACGAGACTCAATTCTTGACTCCAGATCCTTTCTTCTATATAACACTATCTTGTACTGGATTACTAACTGCGAGGTGCTTTACATACCTTCGCTTCGGATTTTACGTCTAACGGGTGAAGCTCGGTCAGTACTTCAACTGTTTCTCCCAACTGCATTCATATATATATATCAATTAGAACTAAATACACTAATATTCTAGAAGAAAATATCACTTTCGATATATATATAGCTTAAACTTTGACTTATCAAAGGTCAAAAATCTGCTATTTCTCGAAAGTCAGAAGGGAGAAATACTCAACTTTAAGGGCTAGGAGTATATTGACACTAATTTGGAGCAATTCCACTTACCTTAGCTGGTAGTGAAGCGATTTGCGGCCGAATTTCACGAAACTAAATCCGTAGGAATGCTCCCTGCTGCTAAATACCTTGGTATCTGAGGTTAATTCGAATTTGGACCGTGTTTGATGGTGTAATCGAAAGGAAATTATCAAATATCTCGTTCTCCTCTGTTTCTCTCACGTTTTATGGAAATTTATGTAACTTTATGAAATAAACCAAAGTTTGAGCTATATACTTGAGCACAAGGCGGGGCCAACGTGTCACGGAGCCAACGTGGCCCTCCCTCCGTGACACGTTGCCATCGGAGGAGCTCTGCCCCGGTAGCTTCTTTCGTGATGGTTGGCGGATTTCTTATCGGTCTGTCTCCGGGACTTTTTCTAGCATGTATGGCATTCAAAAACTCTTAACCGACATGCGAATAGGCCATCTAAACTTTAGAAACTTACAGGGTGTAACAAATTTATGGAGCCGTATAAAAAAATTATATTAGAGGAAGGGTAATTTCTATTTAAAATTTAATGCACCATATAAAATATTGTTATTAATGAGATAAGTTTTAAACATTAAGATATGACTTTTAATTGTGATTGTATTTAATTTAAAAATTATAATAAGTTAAGAAATTATGATGAAATTGAATTTATTTATTTTAATTTTTCTATTATATAGAAGCATGAAGAGGAGGACGATCAAGGGTATTTTAAATCTATTAAATAAGTACATTATTAACAATCATTGAATCTCTTTCGATGGACCTCACTTCTTATTCAATTTTCTTCTTCTCTTAAAATGCATTATTTCCACCTTTACTATGTAATTTTAAAAATTTCAAATAAGTTGTTTTATGTAATGCTTTTAACTATAAATTATCTTTTTGACAATTTTATAACTCAAATATGTAAAAATAAATATGATATTTATATATAACAAAAAATTCTATTATTTCTTTAAGAAAAACTATTTGATTTGTATTTTTATTGAGATTTTAACTATATAAAATCATATTTTTATAATTGGTGGTGAAATAACAATTATAACTGAAAATAAAAATGAAAAAATAAATATATTTAGGCTGAGGCACGAATGTCTCAGCTCTCTTTACGGAGATTCAAGTCCAGCAGTAATCTTCTCGACTTATCCCCTCCAGGATACAATAGCCTAGCAACACTGTATGAGTCAACAAACCCTGGACAAGAGTTGAGTCAAAGCTCCACTAAAGAGAACACCTTCCTTTAAGCTAAATAAACTCTCTTTTCTACCCACTTTCTTTCACTCTATGTTTTTTCTTCTACTATAACACAAGACAAGACCGCCACTATTTATATGTACACATGCGTATCGGTCAATTCGATTCGGTTTTGAAAGTTATCGGTTCTACCTATAGGCTATCGATTTGTAGATATGCTAAACCATTAAAGAACCATTAAGATATCGGTTATTGATCGTTATTGGGTTGCTTATCGGGTTAATCGTTAAGATCTCACATATAAAATCTCATAAGTCATAAGTATGTTTAGCTAGAAAAAATGGGTGAAAAGAGAAAGGGTATATCGAACTAGCCTAACTAAAACAATCAACTTTAATTTAGATTTGAATAATTTCTCTTATTTCATCGACACACGATTCATCTTCTTGCTAGGATACTTTCTATATTTGAGGCTAAAATTGCATTTAATAAATTATTATCGGGTTATTAGTTCACCCGTTAAAAAAAAATGGTCAAATCAATAACCGAACTAATAACCCAGCAGCAATAACTTGAGGCGGTAAACCAATAATCGAGACCATTAAACATTAACCCAAATCATAAATCCAATAATCCAATAATCCCATTGTCGATTCCGGATTATTGGTTTAACCATTTATTGCACAACTTTATTTATAATTGGAGAATTCTTCCTTTTAATGAATTGAAGAATGTGGGTAATAAAGTGGGTAAGTAATGGAAAGAATTATGCCTTAAGAGTTACATAAGTTTCAAGGCATAATGAGGTACAATAATGGAGTGAATAATGATATAGATGTTATGACATAGTAAGGTCACATTCATCGTAATGAATACGGAAAAATAAAAATACTAAAAAATAATATTTTGTAATATTAAAATGTCATACAAATTTCAACAATAATTATATAACTCCAAGTATTCTTTTCATTTAGTAAAATATTCAAATATGATATTTTATATATAATAATTTTATTATTCCTTTAATACACATCATTTATTTTTATTATTTATTTTCTATATTAGGTAAAGAAAGAAGTATTTTTTCTTAAAAAGAATTCACGATAAAATATTATTTATATACATTAACAATTAAATATTTATTAAAAAAAAAGAAAATAGTAAAAAAAATCATAAATTAA
Organism: Datura stramonium; assembly: GCA_018107945.1. Classification (NCBI taxonomy): domain Eukaryota; kingdom Viridiplantae; phylum Streptophyta; class Magnoliopsida; order Solanales; family Solanaceae; genus Datura; species Datura stramonium. The sequence goes on along the minus strand of JACEIK010007392.1, from coordinate 53,142 downwards.
ATTTAAAATTTTCAATTATTGCACTGAGTTGCAATTTGTATGATGCTAACTTTTACTTGTAATTATTTAATACACTTATTAAAATTTTAAAGATAAAGGGTTTATTTCCAAGTCACTTTTTTATAATAAAATATTAAAATATTCTCAAAATTGTATAGAGAAATGTCTCCCTCTTTAAAATACTGTTGAAAAATATTTTAGCGTCTAAAATAATTTGAAAATATATAGTTAATACATATTTGGCGACACGAAGTATAATTATGTAAGAGTATATTTCTCATCTATGATCAAACTTAATTGAGTATGCTTCACTTCTACTATGGTCAAATTTGATTGGGTACTTTCTTTGTTTCTAAAATTTAATATTACATAAATTTCAAAATACTAAAGTATATAGTTAATGATACTTATATAAAAAAAAAGGAGACAATATAAAACTATGAAAAGGAAAAGAAAGAAAAAAAACAAATCATTTCTTGAATAATATATCATGAAGGAATGAAATATATTAAAACAGTGAAAATACTAAAGGAGTATAACTATATTTTAAATTTAATAAGAATTTATATGGATAATATTTTAAGGAAAATTTTAATCATTTTTAGTTTATTGAGCGTAGAACTTTCTTTAAAAATAAAATAAAAGGATAAGTCTATATAAATAATATTATTAATTAGGTAAAAATATTAGCTTACTGTAAAAAAGGTATTTATGCATAGTGTCAAATTTTGATAAATATTATAAAATGATAGAGAATTCGGAGATAGTAATAATATTTTTTAAAACAATTAAAATAAAACACAATGAAAAAGAAAAATAGCTATTATCTCTTTTCAATTTGTTTATACTTTTTAAAAATACTGTTTAAAGAAAAACTCTTTTCTATTTTAGCATCCTTGATTTCAACTTTCAATGTGTCATATTTAAGACCACAAGATTAAAGAAATTTTTTTGTACAAGTTACATATCTTTAGTTTAATTTAAAGCCACAAGATTCAAAGTTTCTTTACTTTATTATACTTGGTGCCAAGTCAAGATCAGATAAATAATTAAAATGGAGAAAATTATGTGAAATTGTGGCTCTACATGTCAGCTCTCATCACACAAAAATATGTTTATATTTTGTTTTTCTATTTCAAAATATTTTATAAGAGTGTGTAATTGTGTAGGTATAATATATTATATCTAAAAAAAAAGAATATTAAGCCCGTGCATAGCATAGGATATACAATCTAGTTGTTATTATAAGAGTAATGCATGTTAAAGATATCTATTTTAGCTAAATAACAAGTGTTAGAGCCAAAAAGAAAAAAAATAATATTGGGAGGGGCAAGGAGGAGCAAATGGAAACAGAGGAAATCAATATATATATATATATATATATAAAATTTTTTTAATTTTTTTAATTTTTTTAATTTTTTTAATTTTTTTAATTTTTTTAATTTTTTTAATTTTTTTAATTTTTTTAACTTTTCTATTTTAAAATTATTTTTTATTTTATTTATTTAATTAATGTGATTTTTTTAATTACAAAAAAAAAAAAACGATAAATTATATATGTATGTATTAATTTATTTCATAAAATTAAATTAAATTAAAATTTATGATTTTGATTTTTTTAATATTTTTAATTTTTGAAAATTTTAATTTATAGTGTTTTTTTTTATTTTTTTAGTTTTTTAAATATTAATTATCATATCATATTAATATATAGAGGTAAAGAGAAGCCAAAAAGTGAAAAGTTAGATTACCATTTTTTGCCCATTTACTAAATAAAATAAATAAATAAAATAAAATAAATAAATATAATATATAAAAATCATCATCATATCATAATCAATATATAAGTGGAAGCCAAAAAATGAAAAGTTAGATTACCATTTTGCCTTCACTTTAAATTAAAATTTATTAAATACATACACATATATACACACAAATTAAGAAAAAATTAAAAAAACAAAAAAAACATGTAATTTAATTAAAATACAAAAATTAAAAATTTAAAATAAATATTAATTCAATTTTTCAATTTCACATATTTTTAATTCAAGCAATTAAATCTTAAATAATAAAAAAGAATAAGAATAAATGTAAATAATAAATAATAATAACTAACTAACTAACTAAATAATAACAATAACAATATTAAATTAATTAATTAAAAAATAATAATATTAAAAAAAATAATAATAATAATAATAATAATAATAATAGATAATAATAATAATATTACTATATAAGTGGGAAGACAAAAAGTAAAAAGTTAAAATACTAAAATAACCTCAAAATTGAGAAACTAATATACCCTTCAAATAATAAATAGGTTTACTCCTTCATCATCATCTAAATAATTTCTTTGTGAAATATTTAATGGTTCAATAATATTATTTTTATGCAATTTTTATCTTTTATATATATATAATAAAAACATTAAATTCTAAATTAATTATATATATATATATATAAAGGAAATTCTAGAAATTTTTTAAAAATATAAAAACAGAAAAAAGAATATTAAGTTATTTTTAATTTTTTCTTGTTTTTTTAAAATTTAATTTGATATTTAAATAATTCAAAGCTATTTTGAATAATTAAATTAACTCTATAAATAAATAAGATAGAACAATTAAATGCGTAAAGTCATAAAATAAATAAATAAAAATAAAAATAAATTAAATTAAAATATAATAAAAATTAGAAAAATTTCTAACTTTAGTCGCATTACCATTTTAACCTAAACTAAATAAGCTAAATAAATAAAATAAAAATAAATATAATATATAAAAATCATCATCATATCATAATCGTTGTTCATTATTTTCATAAAGATTTAATTAAACTTGAAAATTTTAACCTTTTAAAATTATTAAATTAAAATTTAATTAAACACATAATTAAATATTAATATTTTATCATATCATAATTATATATTTATTACTATATAAGTGAGAAGCCAAAAAAGTGAATAGTTCAAATAAATAAATAAATAAATAAATAATAATAATAATAATAATAATAATAATAATATATAAGAATAAATGTAAATAATAAATAAGAAAGAATAAACGTAAATAATAAAAATTAATAACTAACTAACTAACTAACTAAATAATAATAATAATAAATAATAATAATAATAATAATAATAATAATAATAATAATAATAATAATAATGTTATGAAATAATAAAGAAAAGAACAAGAACAATGTAGAGAAAGAGAGAAGAAGAAGTTCTTATTTCTCTTATGGGATCCTCTTGAGGAGTTAAAGGAGTTATAGTCTTGTATACAATGAATGAAAATATCCTTTATTTATAGGGAAAACTTACTTGGTAACAAAGTTACAAACCCTAACTTTCCTTATAAGAAATAGACATTCACCATAAATAGAAAATATATTTATAACACTCCCTCTTGGATGTCTATTTGATGGATAATGTGCCTCGTTAAAACCTTACTAGAAAAATCGATTGGAAAAAATCTAGTGAAGGAAAAAGAGTACACATATCTAATAATACGCATTTTGGCTGCCTCATTAAAAACCTTACAAGGAAAACCCAGTGAGACAAAGGAAAACTACCATGAGAAAAAGAGTACAACGCGTGCTCCCCTAATGAGAACATCCTTGAATCTTTGCATCCCGTCTTGTGCAACATCTTTTGAAAGTTGCAGTTGGTAGAGATTTGGTGAATAAATAAGCCACATTGTCACTTGAACGAATCTGTTGCACATTATCACCATTCTTTTGGAGCTCATGTGTGTAGAAAAACTTTGGCGAGATGTGGCCGTTCTATCTCCTTTTATAGATCCTCCCTTTAGTTGTGCTATGCATGCAGCATTATCTTCATAATACAAAATTGTGGGTACTGTCCTGGTTTAAACCACATTTTCTCTAATGAGATTATCATGGACACCAACCACACACATTCTCGGCTTGCTTCATGAATAGCTATTATCTCGAAGCATGATTTGATGAAGTAGCTACAGAGACTACTTTGTAGATCTCCAAGATATTGGAGTACCTCCACATATGAAACGTAGCCAGTTTGAGATTGAGCTTTGTGTAGATTCGAGATAAATACCCAGCATCGGCATAGTCAACAAGTCGGGGCGCAATTATTAGAATAAAATAAGCCCATATGTTAGTCCTTTTAGATACCGCATTATGTGTTTATCCATTCAATGCCTCTATTGGAGCAGAACTATACCTTGCTAACAAATTAACCGAAAAGGCTATATCAGGCCTTGTGTGTTAACCAAGATACATTAGTCCACCCATTGCACTAAGATATGGTACTCAGGACCAAGAATTTCTTCATTTCCTTTCTTGAGTCGGAATGGATGCCATATTCACATCAAGTGATCGAACAACCATAGGAGTATTTAATGGATGTGCGCCATCCATGTAAAATCTTTCAACACCTTTTCTGTATAGGCAGATTGATGAATAAAGACACCATTTTTCAAATGCTCAATTTGCAGACCAAGACATAATTTTTGTCTTTCCAAGGTGCTCATCTTAAATTCCTTCTTTAAATAATTAATTGCCTTTCGAAGCTCTGTTAGGGTTCCAATAGGTTTATGTCATCTACATAAACAGCAAGTATGACAAACTCCGATATTTGTTTTTTTATTTATAAAAACACATGGAGGCAAATTCATCATTTATATAACCTTCCTTAGATAAATATTCACTGAACAGTTTATACCATGCGTCAGAATTGCTTCAAACCACAGTCTTTGCAAATCTAGTGAATACATTTCCCAGAGACTTTGAATGATATGCTTAGGCATTTAAATCCTTAGGGATTTTCATGTATATCTCATTATCAAGTTATCCATAAAGATAGTGGCAACTACATCCATCAAATGCATTTCAAGCCTCTCATGGACAGTGAAACTAATAAGATAACTCAGTGTTATTGCATCCATAACTTGTGAGTATGTCTCTTCATAGTCGACACCGACGCTGTGAAAATCCTTGTGCAACAAGGCGTGCTATGTATTTGTACTTTATTTTTCTCATTTCTTTTCACTTTAAAAAACTCATTTATAGCCAACAGACTTAATACCATTAGGTGTTTGAGCTATGGGTCCAAAAACTTCACGCTTGACAAGTGAATTCAATTCTGAATGAATTGCTTCTTTCCCATTTGGCCAATCATTTCTTTGTCGACATTCGGACAGATTAGGAGTTCAAGATCCTCACTATCTTGCATGATTTTTTGCAACATTATATGTGCAAAGACATAATCCACCACTAATGCGATCGATTATTCCAGCATCACTTGAATTTATGGATAGTCCTCATTTTCTTGAGTCTTAGGCTCATTGATTTCTTCATGAATATCAAAATTGCTCAAGTCTTGAACTTCCATATGTGGTTCTATCGTAGTCATCTTGACCATTTATTTTTCTTTTTCTAGATTTCGATCCTTGAAGACCCAATGGTCTACCATGCTTTAGGCGTGCTTTGGACTCATTGGCTATGACACTATAGTAGATGTTCCTTGGGGACATCAATTCCGAATTAGGACATTCTCTGCGGGAATATATGACTTAGTAATCCTTTTAAAATCTGTAAATGCGTCTGACATTTGATTTGCAATTTTCTGCAGATGAATAATCTTTTGTACTTCTTGCTACAAATAGAAATACGTGGATCAAGATGAGACAGTGATGGATTTTTCACAAAATTTCTCTTTTGATTTCACAATTTTCTCCCCCTAATTTTGGAAAAATTGTCTCATCAAACCAACAATCTGTCGGCGATAAACATATCTCCAGTTAATGGTTCAAGGTAGCGAATAATGGAGGGCGATTCAAACCCAACATAAATTTCTAACCTTCTTTGGGGACCCATTTTTGTGCGATGTGGTGGTGCTACAGGCACATATACAACACATCTAAAAATTCTCGAGATGAGAAATATTAGGTTCTTGACCCAAAACCAATTGTAACGGAGAAAAATTATGATTATTTGTCGGTCTGAGACGAACAAGTGTTGCAACATGCAGAATCGCATGACCCCAAACAGAAGCAGGCAGCCTAGTTTTCATGAGCAATGACCTTGCTATCAGTTGCAGGCGTTTAATTGGTGACTTCGGCAAGGCCATTTGAGTGAACATGAGCTACAGGATGTTCAACTTTTATCCCAATTGGTAAGCAATAATCATTAAATACTTGGGATGAAAACTCTGCAGCATTATCGAGCGAATGGACTTAATTTGATTATCAGGAAATTGTGCCCATAATCATATTATTTGTGCCAATAATTTTGCAAACGCCAGGTTAGAGATGATAATAGACACACATGAGACCATCTAGAGGAAATATCTATTAGGATAAACGACCCACTAGGTGGGTGGATAGGTCCACAGATATCCCCATGTATGCGTTCCAAGAATGCAGAGGACTCAATCTCAACCTTTTGTTGGTGATGGTCTCACAATTGCTTGCCTTGATAACAAGCACTACCAGAAAATTCACCATTTGAAAGAATCTTCCAAGTTCTTTAATGGATGCCCATTGAATTTTCTATAATTCGTCTCATCATTATAGATCAGTATGTCCCGAACGATCATGCCAAAGTAAAAGTATTGGAATTAGTAAACTTCTGGTTTACTATAGGAGTAATGCCTCAATTGCACTAATCTTTGTCAATACAAGCTCAGAAGATAAAGCAGGAACTTTTCTATAACACATGTTTGCCGAGAGACATTCTTGGTGATACCAAGATATTCAAGATTCATCTCATCCATTGTGTTGATATGATAACCATTTCACGGATATCTTTAAAACTCAACAAATTTCTCGAAGACTTAGGAAAACAGCGTATTAGGATAGTTTAGTTCCCTTAGGCAAGATTATAATGACTTTTTCAAAGCCTTCAATCAAATTGGTACTACCGAGATGTGCGTAGTAACATTTATCTTACACTTACAATATTTAAGTGAAAAATATTTCTCATCTTTGAATATCTTATGTGTAGTAACAGAATCAATCAAACAAATGCCTTCATAATTGGATAACTTGCTTTGAGATTTATCCATACTAGTAAACTTCAGGTTTACTATAGCATGTAATTTTCATCATGCGTATTTGCAGTACAAATCAGGTAGCTTTTCATATACATATTTCTTATCATAGTAATTTGAAGATATGTAATCTTTCAATCATTTGTAGTCTATGATAACCATTTTTATTGTTGGTAAACTTCAGGTTTACTACAATTTGTGTTTTAATCATAACAACTTTGTACTACAATATGAGATGAATGACATAATAATGAATAAACTCTTCAGGAGCTTTCAATTTATTTTCATGATATAATTTGGACACTTACTGGTGTCATGATTCTTGTTGACAGCAATCGAGCTCTTAAGAGATCTTGATCATTAATCATTAATTTATATTACCAAATATTGCTTAGATACTTCAGGTATCATGAAGCAAATTTAGATACTGCTGGTGTCATAAAATAAATAGTAAGAATTAGTTCTAAACTTCATTATTTCAAACTTTTACTACTTTGAGAGTACATTACAAGTTTTACTACTTCAGGAGTAAATTTCATATTTACTAAGTATTGACACATTCACTTTGAGAACTGGATCCGTATTAGATCTATATTGTAACATTGCAAAGTTCTCATTCTTCAAAGATAGACATAATCATCTGAACGTGCCTTAAGCATATCAAATTATGGTAACCAAAATCTCTTTTAAGATGTTGCTACTTCGGGGAGAAAATTGAGGCATGCATATATCGTAGATGATTTCTCTTACATATTTTCAACTTAGAAACAATTTTGAATGTTGATGAGCTATACTCATAACAGACTTATAGTGTGATGGATTCAATCTCATATGCGTGTCGTGGAGTGTATGACCATCTTCAGGTGGTCATACCTTTCTTTAGGCTATTCCACAAAACAAGTGGATCCTTAATCGTGAGATATTCAAATTTAAGAATTTCGTCAAGACATTATTTGCAAGAATATCATAACCTTAGCACGATCTTGATTTGATGTTTTGTTTTCACTTTTAATGGTGTCTCCAAGACCCATTGCATCCATATAGTTTCTAACATCTAACACCCATGAAAGGTAGTTTTTGCCCAAACTTTGAAGGGCAACGAAATCAAGTTTCGTAAGGTTAGCCATATTAAAATAAAGAAAAAAATAATACCTCAGCCTTCAAATTTTAAGACGGTAGAGTCGTAGAGCAACAATATCACCAAAGAGATATAATTCCTATGGTTAAATGTTAATACATCTTTCGAAAAAGAAATTTTAATCTTTCTTACCTCAGATCTTTCAAAGTGAGTGCTCAAGGCAGAGACTCGTGCCGATAACGTGTTATGAAATAATAAAGAAAGAACAAGAATATGTGTAGAAAGAGAGAAGTTCTTATTTTTCTTGATGAAATCCTCTTGAGGAGTTAAAGGAGTTATATGATCTGTATACAATGAATGGAAAACCCTTTATTTATAGGGAAAACTTACTTGGTAATAAGTTACAGCCTAACTGTCCTTCTAAGAAATAGACATTCACCATAAATAGAAAATATATTTATAACAAATAATAATATTACTAATACTAAAATAACCTCCAAATATTGAGAGGCTAATATACCCTTCAAATAATAAATAGGTTTACCGACCATCATCATCCTAAATAATCCTTTGTGAAATATTTAATGGTCTAATAATATTTATTTTAATGCAATTTTAGCTTTTAGTATATATAATATTATAGAAATCAATCTATATATTATAAAGTAAAGTAATAGAAAAGTTGAGGTGACACCTCTCATAGGATAGATATGTATTTATCTTTTTCTCATTATTTTGACCTTTTTCTCTTATATTTCTATCACGCCCCGTCTTGGGGGGTATGACGGGCACCTGGTGCCCTACTAGGACCTGAACTGCTAGACTACTAAGCTAAGCATACGGTGGCTGGTAGCTCTATCGATTCACCCCGGAATCAACGGGCTATATAGCGGCTGTAAATACAACCCTCGGCGGTAGGCCTATAGCCCACCTGTATAACCACAACAGCTAACCAGAACCACATCAACATAAGGGAACCTATGCGGGCCGACAAGGCCACCATGCTGTCTTCTGAATCAAGTAAACATGAGCCAAACTGCTGCAGTGACCGACAAGGTCACCACTACCAACTATATAAGGCCCCAACACGGCCATCATAAATAAGCTAAGACATACACATGGCCTCACACAAATGATATAACTAACCACAGGAAAATATACGGTCTTGCATGCCTCTAAGAATGCGGTGAGATGGTAGGGATAGGGCCCCGGCCTACCCGTACTGTATAACAAAAGAAAATAGAGTAGACCTCTGACTATTGAGCTTCGGATGACAGGAGCTGATGACTCTGTGCTGGCTCGAATCTGAGGTATCGGCTCCTGCGTCATGAGTCACTGCAGGCAAGTAATGCAGTTCCCCCAAACGGGCGTCAGTACCACTGTTACCGAGTATGAAAAGCAAACTGAACAAAACTGAATATAGCAATAATACTGGTAGTTTTGAATGGCAGAAAGTAGCTGGAAACTGTACGGTGGCGGGATCACGAAATAAGCATACGCTCTTGAAAGTAAGGTAGAAACATACTTGTCGACGTGGCGTCCTGCTATCTATCAGCTAATAAATAACAGGTATATCATATATAACATACAAGATCCTATACCATCCCCATAAGCGGAAGGTGCCAGCAACACACAATCTATATACCCCTAGGGTCAAAACCATCCAAAAGTAAATGTCGCTCCACTACGCCTACTAACTACGAGCATCTCACCGGCCCCTGGGTATGCAACTTGGGCTCTCTGGGCCCCTGACTATCGCTGTATCTGAGTCCAGAGAACTATCAACTGTAAACCTTTGTAATCTGTATCTGTAATTTGCCTTTTTGGGCCATAAGCGCTCGGCGAGGGTAAGCTATAATGCTATGTTGATCAGCGTGTAAGATGCATCCCATCTTCGTCCTACTGTGGACGACATGACACTCCTTGGAGTGATGTATCCTCACCCTCTGGCGGGCGAATCGACTGGCCTAGTAACCCTGGGGCGACAAGGAAGCTCTAAAGTGCCTTCACAACTACAACATGTCTCAACAAACAATATTCACATATAGCAAGCATGTTCGATATGAAAATACTATCCATGTTTTGATATTCTGTTCTGAATCTCTTTTCTATATTAAACTGATTATGTTACTAGGCTAACGTATCTGAAATAATAACTGGCTGTCTGATACTGATTTTACTGACCTTTATTCTGAATATAGCATAATAACATAAAACATGCTTGCTGGATTCATCTGATTCAATACTCGACACGGATTCTTTCTTCTAGAGTTCAGCTATTTGCTATACTAAAATTACTAACTTGCCGAAGGAACAAGCTTTAATACCTTCTCTTCAGATTTCAGCTAGTGGCATAATTCGGTCAATATTTCACTTCTTCTCCCAACTGTATCCATATATATATCAAATTAGAACTAAATACAATAATATTACGAGAAAGTATCCCTTTTAATATATATATATATATGGCCCAAACTTTGACTTATCCAAAAACGACCGAAAAGCTTCGCTATTTTCTGGAAGTCAGAAGGGAGAAATACTCAACTTTAGGGCTAGGAGTATATTGAAACTACTTTGGAGCAATTCCACTTACCTTAGCTCAGTAGCACAACGGTTTGCCGACCCAGGAATTTTGCGAAACTAAACTTGTAGGAATGCTCTTTTTGCGGCTTTATACTTCGGTATCTGAGTTGGTTTAGGATTTGGACCGCGTTTGACGAGGCGTAAACAGAGGAAATCCCACTAACCCTCTTGTGCCCTCTGTTTCTGGTCTGTTATATGGAAATTTTTAAGTTAAATGAGGTAAAACCAAGGTTTGGAGGCTTTTACATACTTGGGGATGCACCTCACCTCAGTGGCATGTTGGCCCGCCGCGGAGGTGAGCCTCCGTGACACTCTGGCCATCGCGGAGGAGGTCCAGCCAGCCTCTCTTGCGATGGTTCGACGTGTCGCTTATCCGGTCTTTCCCCGGGCCTTTTGTTAGCATGTATGACATTCTAAAACTCTTAACCAACATACGAATAGGCCATCCATGTGCCGGAAATTTCCGAGGTGTAACATCTTTTAAAATATTTGCTAAAAATTTCATTTCATAACTCACACCTCCTTATTTTCATAACTTATATCTTTAATAATCTCAATAACTCACAAACCTTTCATTTCATAACCTCCAAATATTTAATTTATAAATTTTATGATAATTTATAGTGTTTTCTCCATGTATGTCTATATAAATAAATTGTAAAGCAAAGATTATTCTCATATTCACATTGTTATAGTTTGTTGGTAGAATTTTTTGAGATGAATATAATTTCATATCTATTAGAAACATAAAAGATAATATTAATAGAAAAATGCTAGAGGTTTCTACATACGCATTACAACGGGAAAGGAACGGGAAGTTTCAGGAAGAGGAGGAACAGAACACACACACTATGTGGCCAGAGATGCGTGAAACGCTTAACTTCCATCTTCGAGGAAGAGCAAGAAAATATTGTGAAAACTTATTTCTAGCGTTTGATGTCCGATCAAAATTAGAAGTATTTAAGTTTTAGAAATGTCTTGTAAGAAATTAACATTCTGATACAAATGTATTTTATTTTATAGTTTCTTTTCAAAAAAGGTAAAAAAGATAGTATTAATGTGGAAGCTCTTTGTCAATGTCGTATTTTAATATTTTTCTCTATTCTATTGTACTTAACTCCGCTTTTGTTCTATATAACCCAATTTTATATAATTTTTTGTTTGGTTGGTTGTAGTAAGGAGACCTCTTACTTATTCTTACCAATATTTAGATCTTTCTTTCTTTAGTATAATGAAAAAAAGTATAGAAATTTGTTCTTTAATATCTTTTTTCGTACTAGTTAAATTTCATATAATATCGCAACATAAGCTTAAAGTTGTAGTCGTTCAATATTTTTTGTGTATGCCATCATGTCTTAACATGAAACAACATGAATGAGTTTTTGATTTTTATTAATTTTTTATAAGCTTATTCTAAGACCATTTTTTGAGTTTAATTTCCTATCTATTTTCTCTCTCTTCTTTTTTAATTGTCTTTTTCAACCATACAAGTCATAATTTTTATTTTAAAAGTCAGACATATGTGAACGTGAAAAAGAAAGACAAAAAAGATGAAGAAGATAGTATATGACAAACACAATATGCAAAAATCAAAAGTCAACTACATACCAAAGTATTTTGTTAGTGAATAGTATATACAAACATGTTCATCAATTTTATAGTACCTCTCCTTCGTATGCACTCCAGCTAAAATTAAACTTGATTATATAATATTGAAAATACTATTTTGTCATTGTATCAATGTTTCATTCAACTTGGAAACAAATTCAAATTTGAAAATTTATTTTATAAGTATTATATATATAAAAAATTTCTTTTAGATATGCTTTCAAATTGAAATCATTAGTTGTATTAATTATTGTGGGCGTTTTTTTAAAAGGAAGAAAGGACTATTGAGTTTTTTTAAATCATAATTTCTTTTAACTCTTTTAATTATATTAAATATGAAATGTTAAAAAAGAATTAAAAAAGCATTTTTTAAACCTTTTTTAATGTAAAACTTAATTGAATGCTTTATTTTCAATACTCTCATAACTTTTTATATCATAATAAAATAATGAAAAATATTAATTTTACTGTTTTATTGAAGACAATTAATTTTTATTAATCTAACATTTATTTATGATTAGTTAAGTTCAACATATTCTTTATAGCATGAATGTCATATTTATTCTAACAGATGAGTTAACACTTTTTAAAAGTCAAGAAATATATTCATTTTTTTCTTTTTCTTTTAGTTTTTTTTCATTATCATAAAATTTAAAAACTCATTTACAAAACTCACACCTTTATATCCTCATAACTCTATATTCTTAATAATCCAAATAAATACTTACATCTTACTCTTTCCTGTATAAATATTAATGTATAAATTTATGATAGCTTGTGCGTTCCTCCGCATTTGCATAAATTTACATGAATAAACATAACTCTATATTCTTAATAATCCAAATAATTCTTATATCTTACTCTTTCATAACCCTTAAATATTAATGTATAAATTTATGATAGCTTGTGCGTTCCTCCATAACATTTGCATAAATTTAAATGTAAGATAAACACTATAAAAAATGTCGTATTTTAATGATACTTTTTGTGATGATTATAATTTTTGTATTATTATTGTTATAAGATCAATATATCATACATCTCTGTCAGGTAAAATATTCAATTTTCTTTTAAGAACACAATTATCAAAGTCATATTCATCAATTGTGTAAAATGACTATCTTCAAAGCATAACTTATCAAATTCTCATATTCAATGACAAGTAATCACAATAATATTTTGAATACCATCATAAATAAAAAAATAACAATATACAAGAATTTTGTGCAGTAGAATGTTGACAAATTTTCTGCCAATAATTTTTTTTCTTTTCTTTAGATTTATGAGTAGCATTTGTCAAGGATTATTTAATCACTTTGCCATGAAATTTTAATTTATTTAGCGAGGAGCTTTTTAATATATATATATATATATATATATATATATTAAGAATAATTAAAATTCAAATTGAAATTAAGGTTCGAACTAAGCCACTTAAATAATGGACTATTCCCTTTAAAACTGTTTGTAATTCATCAATACATGAGTTTTAGCCTCAAATAATCTCTTTAATTTAAGGATACATTTATTTTTATTTTTATTTTAATATAAGCACACATAGTCCTTTAAGTTTGTTAGATTGGATACTTCTAACACAATTACTATAATATTCAGACTTAAAATTTATTTAATTATAATATCATGTGTTATGTGTTTTCGCAAAATCTCCTTGTTGCCTGCTTGTGAAATTTTTGAGTTCCCTCAAAAATTCTCATAAGTTTTGACTTAAGGACTTTGTATTCCTACTTCATTCAAGCAAATATCAGTTCAAAAGGAATGGTTGCCTTATATTTGAACATCAATATTTGATTTTTGAATCCCACATTTCCCGTTTAGGATCGAACAAAATTGCCATGAATTTCATATTTGGATGTAGGCAAAATAAGAAGATTTTATTTAGTTGAGACCGAACCCAAAAGTGAGATGCCTATGTATCCATGAGGAATTAGTTCAGACGTAGTTATAGTAAAAAAAATGAATAGAAAGTTAAAGAGCAGAGAAGTGGAGAATGGAGGCACTTGCCTATGACGGTCTACGTCTTTATTAGTTCTTTACACTTCCTTGTCCAAATGTTGCGGGACTATCTTTGTAGGATCTCCTCGGACTATGATTGCTCCAGGAGTGTTGCAGTCGTAGTTCATTGGTCCTTGATGCACTATTATCTTTTCGTTCTCAATTAAATCCTGAATTTTGTACCTTAGTGCTGCACATTCTTGATATCAGGCCTTGAATATTCAGATGGTATGCACATCTCTTGGATGGATCAAAATTTGGGGACAGGTGTGTGCGCCCCGCCTTGGAAGGCATGACGGCACTGGTGCCCTACTAGGACCTGGACTACTGGACTAGGCCTAAGCGCCGGTGCCAAAAGCGGCTCTAATTAAGTTTACGAAAACAACAGGCTATATAACGACTTAAATACAGCCTCCGGCCAACAAGGCCTATAACCACCTGTAGGAATATAACAGCTACCCAGAACAACTGAACATAACGGAACCTATGCGGGCTAACAAGGCCACCATCCTGACTAGTTATCACTAAAAGTAGAATCAAGTGCTAAACTGATCTATGACCGACAAGGTCCTGCCAATGACAACTGCACAAGGCCCACGCCATCACATGCAAACTAAATATACACGACCCACACGGGAGATTGGTACAGCAGAAAACCCATGGAAATATACAATCCATGAAGCCTCTAAGAATAATAAGATGAGTGGAGCAGGGCCAAACCTACCTATACTGTATTAACAAAAGGAAGTAAACCTTTAACTGTCAAACTCGGATGACGAAGACTGAAGACCATGTACGCTGGCTGGAACTACGATGGATCTGCTCTTCGTCTATGAGTACTGCGCGGGGAAATTGTCTGAGCCCCAAAGCAGGTTTCATTACCCGCACGATCTTAGTATGAAAAACAATAACTGAAAATAACTTAAAGCAAATAGCAATACTGATAGATATTGAAGTAATAGGAATGAGGAATTGAGACGACTGAAAAGGCGTAACTTTACTGAAGAGTAAGAGTCGCACGATAACATGGCCATCTACTTTCTATCTATTAATAACTAACACAACACCGCCCTTCAAGAACCTTACCAGCCCCATAAGCTGTAAGGTACCAGCAACACACAATTCCATATCTATGCCTGCAGGTCCATACCATAAACCTAGTAACTATGAGCATCCTGCGACCCACAGGTATGCAACTTGGAAGGCTTCTTGGGCCCCTGACTATAGCTATTATCTGAGTCCAGAAGGGACTCCTGAAATCTAGAATCTTGTAATCTAAAATCCTGAAATCTGCACCCCAGGCTAAGAGGTGCTCGACAGGGGGTATGAGTATGTCTTGTCAGCCTGCTATCAGAATCACATCCCATCCGTCCGTGTTGGCAAACGACATACCACTCCGTAGAGCAACGTATCCTCACCCTCTGGCAGGCGACCGACATAGCTATTAACCCTAGGGCGGTCAAGAAAGTTCTAAGGGTGCCAAACACAGAACAATCATGTCTCCGAAGATGAGCAATAACACGCATGTAATATATATCACTTATATACGGAATCTGATAATAATATTTATATTCTGGTATTCTATTATGATTTCATACTAAATATACTGAATCTGATACTGAAATATGTTGAATCTGATACTGAAATATATTGAATCTAATACTGAGATATATACTGAGTCTGAAATAATATTTAGAGGAATACTCTGGCAGGAATTATCTTTATTTTTCTTGAGTTTCTACCATGTTGAATACTGTATAATAATTCCTAACATCTTACTGAACTCATACTGAATATAATATACGGCTTCTGAAACATTCTACTGGAAGTTGTACTATTTTGTTGTACTGGAACTACTAGCATGCCGAAGAAATGACTTTACATACCTCAGCGCGACTTTGATTAACTAGCGTAGCTAGGCTAGTATTCAGCTATTTCTCCCAACTGTATTCATATTCACCGAAAAGAGAATAGAATTACTTCTACTATTATTTTGTAAATAAACCATGTATGATATACCTACTGCCTATTCTTCGCTTATCGAAGACAGCCAACTCATAATTTCAGGTCTAGAAGGAAGAAGCTCACTTCAATGTTGGGAGTATATTAGCAATATTTTAGAGCAATTCCACTTACCTTGGTTCGAGCGTGTGACGATTCGTCAGCCGAATTTCATAGCTCTCCATAGGAATGCTCCCTATAGCTTTATGCCGCTACCCGAAGTTAATTTGAGTTTGGACTGCATTTGGCGGCAATGAGATAGAAATTAGCCAAAAACCATTCGTCTCCACATTTACTTGGTCGTTCTGGAAATTAAATATAGAAATGATTTAAAAACAAGGTGGGAGAGCCTTATAGGCGAACCCCTCCTCTTTAAGTCGCATTTGTCGAATGCGATTTATAATCGCGTTATTCGAATGCAGATTTATAAGTCGCATTTACCTTTCGCGCTCACGACAGTGCTTGTCCAGTCTCTCCCTAGGCCCTTTTCTCCTTACGTATGACATTAAAAACTCTTAGCCAATAACATGCGAATAGGCCAGCTAAGTGTCAGAACTTACGGGGTGCTTGACAGGGTGTTTAGAAATCCATCCTTTCATGGTTTCAAAACACCTTGGGCGCTCAACCTTTAAAATATGCTTGTCAAAGATTCGGTTAGGGGGTAAATGTGAGACCTCACACTTCTTTTGGGTTGAGCAAAACTTGATCGTGCAGGATGAGCTTGGTAGTAAGAATCATGTTGGTTGAAATCAAGTGGTGTCTGATAAACTTAGTGTTGGGAGCTCTGCTCATTGCTGATCAAAGATGATGCATATTTGTTGCGCATCATGATAGTATTTGTGGTGGAGGAATAGTGGTTGAGATACCCTTTTTCCTTTTATTCGGAGAACTTTCTCGTGCTTGAGAACTTGTTTGTGTCATGGCAATATCAATAATTTTTTCTATTTCAGATGCCTTATATTTCAATTCTTTCCCAATACGAATGAGTTGCGAGAAACTATGAATGATTGTGAAGTATAAGTATTTATGGTATATACCGTCTAGTGACTTGATGAAATATTGAACTAATTCTTCTTTAGATAGTAGTGAAACGTATCTTAGGCTTCCCTCCACCAGGTCTCACATATTCCTCAAAAGATTCGTGAGCCATTTTCCTTCAAGCAAATCCAGAAATGTTGGATCATCCTTATTATTAAACTTGTATTGCTCTACAAAATCTGGAATATATCTTTCCAAGTATGCCATTTGTTGAAATCTTGTTTGACATACCAAGTGAATGACATTCCCGACAGGCTCTGCACAAATAATTTCATTAGGAGGGCTTCATCATGGTAATTCCCGACTAATCTACCACAATAATCCTTCGGTCTCGATTGGGTCTGCATGCCCATCGAAGATGTTGAATTACGAGATCTTGCTTGTATCCCGAGTGCGACTTAACATTTGGATTATTGGCACAACTGCCTGCCTTAGTCTGAAATATTTCTGGGCTAGGTTTCTCATCCACGATGCTTTTTTCAAGTTATTAAACTCTTTCAGTAGTGTCATGGTTACCTTCGGATGTTGTCATGTCTTGCAAAGTGTCAAGACAGGTGTGCGATGAAGGAACTGGTGAGGAAGTGTAAGAGAAGGGGTTGGACGGAGAGGTGCATCGAAAGATACATTGCATCGGGGGAGGATCAAAGTTTGTGTTAATAATAGGACTAGAATTGATTGGGATGTTGGACATTTTGTTAAATTGCGGATTCTCATGAGTTGATGTTCAAATACCTGACAACCTTTGAAAGCAAATAAAAATGCGAACAACAACAACAACAACAAAAAAATAATGAACTTCGTTAAAGAGTTTTAAATCAAATAAATATAATGCAAAATTCAAGACATGGCGTAGATAAAAATGACTGAAAACCGTGATTTTTAGCGAATGATATTGACAAATGCTAAATAATTTTGAACAAGTAGATGGTGAGGGTGCTAACTAATTTAGCAAGTCAATGGAATGAACAAACGCCGACTTATGTTGAATAGTAAAACTTTGATTTGGAAGAATAACGAGATGTGAGTATTGCTAAATAAAATAATGAATCGTAGTTATGAGAGTTTTGTGAAAAGCAAAACTTTAATGGTAAGACAATAGAATATGACGGAGTTTGAAGCAGCTTGAACGGATAAGGGGAAGGATGCGTCTCTTAAATTAATCACATGCTGAAGGAAACTTTTGGAGGCACACAGTCAATGGCATTGATGAAAGGAAAATAATTTTAGACTAGGCTCGAGATTATATGATTTGAACCTAATAGTGTAAGGTATATGGAATATAAGATTGACAGACTTTAAACACGAGATGATTCGAGAATCATCTAAAGATTGAAACTCGAAGAATGAAGGAAAATAAATAAATAATAACAAAAAAAATACAATTACACATGTATTACAAATTAACATTTAGTAGCTAATTCGCACGTCCTAATGTATTGCGACCCCTTTGTGTGTCAGAGGTAGGCCAAACACATTTGAGAATTAAATATGTCATAATGTATCATTCTACTTGTTCCACTAAAATACAAAATTATAAATAATTTTTGCTTTAATTTACAAAATAAAATATCACAAGATTTAAAAATTACAAAATAGCTATACCTTAAATGAAAATGCTCCTTCTTCTTTTGTCTTTCCTAACAGCTTACACGACACGAATTAGTCTTTTAGAGCCTGCATTATAAAATGTTAGTTACCTTTTCCTCCCTGGGGCAAATAATCCACATATTTAGACATATTTATCTCTCAAAAATGCAAATATAGAAATGCATAATTCCTTTTCGAATTATAAATCTCTTTGGACTTTGCTTCAAAGTCAAACTAACAGTCTCAATACGTCAAGGATATCGAGACCTCTAGAAATGATGCATGCATGGCTTAGTATAAATTTTCTAAAATTGGGCAGACATGGACTGAAGAGTTTCCCTACGATAGAAGGCATGTGTTCACATGGTAGTAAAACTATCCATTCACCCCACACCCATATGCCAACTCTCTAAATGAGTTTTGAGAGGATTTTGAAGTGCACAACACAACTCGCGTGTACAGTGTGTGATAGTAAGAAATTTCTAAGTGGGAGAAGTATGAGCGGATTGACAATTATATGCAGCTATATAACAGGTAGCACATAATTAAAGCAGTAACACACAAGCAATTAAGAAACCAATAAATATAAAATGACCGGCAAGATCAAACATTAACAAGAAACATATAGAGGAGATAAGCAAATGGATTAATTATATAGAAATATTTTTAAATACGAAGCAAACAAATAAAAATATGGCAGAAAATAATTATTCAGGAAACAAATCAAGAAATGAGTGGAAAGAATTAAACATGGAAACATATAAAGAGATTAATCATGTAAAAGAAATATTTTAAATAAGGAAATAAATAATGGCAATAAGGGAAAAAGTTAGATATGGAAAAAATAACTTATTCTTGAAAACAAATACAAAATGTACACAAATTATGCAGGAATTATTTTCAAGATTTAACTATGAAGTATAGACACGGTTCTCTCCAACCCCGGACAACTCGAAATTTAGAAATCTTCATGGCCGTCGACGCACCGCCAGTCAGCAATCCACAAGACATTTTCGACATGGGGAGTTAAAAGTGAGCGGCGGCGGCTCATAACCGTTATCAATGTGTGAATGTAAAAATACAAATTGAGAAAGAAACTAGAAGGGAAAAATAATTATTAAAATGGTAATATTTAGCATGTGCTGAAAATCAAATATCCAAAAATATGGTAATATATAAGCGTGGTAAAATAAAACAAGGAAATAATATTTAGGCATAGATTTGAATAATGACATGCATAAAATAAAAAAGGGAAATGAAGGCGAAAGATATTCATAGAAATTAATAATTTAAATAAAAACAATTTGTTATGGAAAGGAATCAAATATTTAAGGAAACAAAGAAATAAATAAGATATGGAAAGAAAATAAACATATAGGGAAAGAGGGAAGGATTTGACATAAAAGAACTAAGAAAATTTTTAAATATAACAAGAACATAAATGAAAGAAAACACGCCAGATATGGAAAAGGAAAGGTATTCTCAGGGATCCTAAAGGCAAACATAAATTAAAACAATTAAATCACATAAACAACAAAATCTCTATGGTTAGAAACCTAGAATTTCAAGCGAGTAATCATGGCATCAGCGCCTCATTTTCTACGCGAAAAGTGGGATTAATGGCAAAAAACTCTTAAAGTTGTTTGAAGAGAAGAGTCGCCACCTAACGATTTGAGGGTGCGTTAGGACGCCGTTCTATGCTACAAGTCTATTTAGAATTGTACCTACGTCACAGGTTGAACCAGGGTTCAGTACCTCGAAGGAAGGTGTTGGCACCTTTCGAGATCTAAATCGACCGGATTCTTTAATTATGTGGGGTATTTACTAAGGAAAATAAGATTGATTTTAAACTAAAATTATTGTATTTAACTTTATTTAATTATCACAAATAAAATAAAAAAATTAAAAAAATTCCAAAATAACTTGCATAATTAAAATAAAGAAAAACAGATAAACGAGAAGGATACAATGCAAGGAATATAATAAATCTGGCGATTTATGCAGATAATGATTGACAATTAAGCTAGATAACAAATAAACACTAAATCAAGAAAGAAATTAATAAGTAAAATTTTAAGGAATGGACCGAGCCTCAAAGAGGACGCCTACGTATCCCGAATAGAATCAGGTCGGACGTAGTTCTGTTAGAGGAGGTTATTTCGCCTAACGGGATCACCCCGTGCAACTAAAATAATTCACAACCTTGGGGGTTGCTCGTATTGCGAAGCACAGACTATCGCCCCAACTACCCGCCTAATTAATTGGTGTGTCTAACAACGTTCTAAGAGAAGAGAGCACTAACGTCCTGAAAGTTCTACCCATCCCTTACTTAATGTACAAGAGGCGTTGGACAGCTATTTTGAATTTTGGAGTCTAAAATCCTAAGGTTTAAAGGGTGATACACCAAACAAGCAGACATAAGCAACATGCATATGAAGGTTTCATGCTGCCTCTATGCAAATAAACCCTATAAACATGAATTCTAAACATGTGTTGGCAAATCCTATGGACATGATTTCTAATGTTTACAAATACTAGACTTAATGACACAACACATACGATGTTTTAATAAACACAAACAAGTATATTTGTATTTAATGGTAAAAGTTCAAAATATTTAAATGGCGAGATTATATATAAGCAGATGTCCGATTTCTTGATAGGATCTCTATTAGAGTTGACCTCATAAATACAGGTATGATGTAGTTATCACATTGATCAAAACAAACTGTTTATGATTTTTGATTAAATCCTATAGGCATGATATCTAAAGCATGGGGGTGTTAAGATTTTGGCCGTACCAACAAACATAAGAATTCAATAACATCCATAAGCAGGATTTCATACTTTAAATCAAATTATTTAATTCCCACTGTAATCATGGTTTCTAGTAGAAATAAACAAGTTCATGTTTTCCTATGGGCATGGTTTCTATGTGAGATTATTAATTAGCAAAACCGGTAAAAAAACATACAATTCCCCGCCCCCAATGCAATAAACCCCTTTTCACTATTATTAAGCGTTATTACAATTATTACAAGACGACGACAATAAGTAAATGAATACAACACTTGAATTAAGGAAATAAAATAAAATTAAGCTTATTTCCATGGCCCTCTCTTATCCCAGCGACTCTTTGTTCCATATCGAGAAGAACCTGTTAAACCAGTAGTACGACAAAAATATACACATACAAATATATTTTGTACTCGAGAGATCATAACTTATTTAAAATTGTAAAACAAGCATACCAATAGGTGATAAATTTTATTATATTATTGTTATGCAATGAATTTACAATATATAAATAACACACCAAAGATGTTAAAAGGATTCATATTTACTATAATAGAAGACAACTAGGGAATGCAGAAACGACTAATCGGTTATTTATTATTCCAGCAAAATAGTATAACAAATAATCGCGATTTCAAAAGAAAGCCTTTACAACTATTGATACCCAAGCCTCCAACGCATCCAAGATCACCAATCTTGTGGATTTCGAGCAGTGCTTGTATTGATGAGGGATAGAGGAATAAAAATTAATGGAGGAGCGAGGAATAAAAGAAGAGATGCTCAAAGAAGTAGTTTTGAAAGTAGAAAAAATTCGGATGTTATATTGTTGGAGGAATAGAAGTATTCTCTTATTCACTCTGAAATAACAAGAGCATTGATTATATAGCTAGGGGAACTGTAATCCGTCAAAAGGGAAAGGAAAAGGAAATATTCGAAATCAAAAAGCTCTTTTCTTAATTAGCAACATTAAATCAATTAGTGGGGAAGAATGTGCTCAGTCACCATATAATTGAATCACTTAGGTCAAAAATAGTTCAAACTTACCAAAATAGATCAAGACACTTAAAGCTGTAACTTATTACCATTTGAGGCTGTCATACAGTTCCTATATATTCAGTAAAAATATTGCTTTAATTAAAAGTAGCAGGCTGTCCAAAATCAAAATTTAAAAAGGAAGGGAACATAATTTGTTAGGAATTATCCTAATATCAAATTGGACGAACTAAAATCATGACAGACTATCAAATAAATTATTATAATAATAAAAATATCAAGTTATCATACTTAGCATATAAAGATGCCATAATTCAAATTCAAAGAGGGACAAATCATAAACAATATATAAATGCACATCATGAATTGCATCCCGGAAAGAAAGGAAACTATCTTTAGTCGAGTTATCATAGCTTTAAAGGATACATTTTCCAAAAATAACCCAATAATAAAGTCATCACACTGTCAGTTGAGGAAATAACAAAGAGTATGAATGTGTGAATATTCATTTAGCATAACACAATCAAATCTTATACGATATCTCTTAACTGCAATGAAACATTATTGAAATGGTGTTGTTGAACCCGTCAAGTCTCACAAAAATGGTGGATTAGTATGGATTGTTTCAACAACATTATCACTTATAAAACAAGATACGGGATTTCAATTTATATCAAGGCAAATATCACAATATTTAGAATTCTCTTTGTTCAAATAATGTAGGCACGTACTCAAGCTTAGAGAGTATAATCATAGATATTAATCATATAAGATTAGACACCAAAGAGTATTAAAACAAAATTTTGAGAAAAAGAAATACATAAACATAATTGATTAAACAATTAATTAATATATTAAATATTTAACAAATAGTAACGGGTAATTTAGGCAAAATCATCAACATATGGAACCAATTCTAGATCTAGTTCCATGAAAATTGTCCGAAGACGCCGAGTTTTCCCAAGTTTGTCCGAAGAAAAAATGATTAGAGTTTTGTCAGTGATTTCTGGGAGAAGAGGAATAAATGTGAGATGAAAATTTCAGATTTGTTTGGGTGGAAGGCTGATGGGAGAGACGGTCGGAGAAAGGACACATTTGGGTCTTTTTTGGTTGTTCGCGGTGGTCGGTGGTGGCCGGATGGAGTACGGAGAAGGAGGAAAATAGTGTTGGTGGCTCGTGAGGAGGTGGTCAACCAGAAGAGATGAAAAAGTGTAGTAGTAGTGGTGTAGTTTTTCCGGTGATAGCGCGTAGTGAGGGAGAAAAGGCTAGGGCGCGGGCGGGAGTTTTGATGGTGAAAACGGCGAGGGGAAGGTGAGGAGGGAGGCGGCATTAATGGTGATTTTGTTACACCCCATAAAATTCTCGACACATAGATGGCCTATTAAGCATGTTGGTTAGAGTTTTGAATACCATACATGCTAGAAAGGCCGAAAGACCGGATAAGAAATCAGTCGAACCATCGCGGAAGGAATGGGCGACCCCTCCGTGATGGCAACATGTCACAGAGGGAGGGCCTCAGCGTTGGCCCGTGACACGTTGAGGCTTCATAATCTCAGAAGTATATAAAGCCTCCAACTTTGGTTTGTTTCATTTAATTCCATATAATTTCAGGAGAAAGCGCAGAGAAACGGAAGTGCGTGGTATTGATAATTTCCTTTCGATTACGCCGTCAAACGCGGTCCAAACTCAAATTAACCTCAGATACCGAGGTATTTCGCGAAATTCGGCCGGCAAATCGGCGCGCTACCGAGCTAAGGTAAGTGGAATTGCTCCAAATAATGTCAATGTACTCCTAGCCTTAAAGTGGTATTTCTCCCTTTTGTACTTTAGAAATAGCAAGTTTTCACGACCGTCTTTCGATAAGCCAATTGAGTTGTATGCGAGTTCAGTAATCCTGTCTTGCGTTGATATATCATATTCAGTCCAAAGCTAGTAAGCGGTACGGTGGCGATATATCACCGGACTCAATATATTGAGCATACGTTTAGCATTAAACATGTTTATAATAATATGACATTATCAGAATAAAGTTAGTAAGTAAATCAGACAGACAGATACAGTATAGCCATACAGTCAGATAGTATTTCGGCTACAGTATAGTCATACGAGTCAGATAGTATCTAGAAGAAGCTCTGAGAATAGCCATACGAACGAGATAAGATCTTAGATTTAGTATCAAGCAGAGAATCAGTATAACCACCCAGAAAGAATTTAGAATAAGAAATCAGAATACAGATAGCATTTCAGTTTAAACACATGCTTATATGTGATTATTGATTGTTGAGACTTGGTGTGGCGAGGGCACCCTTGAGCGTCCCTCGCCGCCACAGGTTGGCGCTTTGCCGCCCGCGGAGCGATTGTGGGTATACATCACTCCAAGGAGTGGCATGCCATCCGCAGTAGGACGAAGATAGGATGAGCTTCCCCATATCGAGGCTGATCGACAGCAAGCGATACGGTTACCTATTGTGCGCTTGCGCCAGAATAGATTTCAGATACAGATATAGTTACAGTTACAGATATAGTACGAGTCCTCCGGGCTCAGACACGATTAGTTATCAGAGGCCATAGCTGAGCTGGAGACCCAGGGGCGGTAGAGGTGCTCGTAGTTAGTAGATGAGTGGAGGTGACAGCCCTTTTGGATGGTTTGACTCGGGTAGGGGTATATAGATTGCTTGATTGGTTGGCACATATGAGTCTTATGGGGGATGGTATTGGTCCTTGCTTGTTATATATGTATATATATTATTTATTAATTAATAGATAGCGAGATCGCCACGTCAGCGAATAGCTCCTACCTTACTTTCGATGCGAGAGAAAAGCCTGTTCAGATTCTATCAGTTCCTGATTCACATATCTTTTACTATTGGAAGTTTCCTTATATTGTTTATATCCGGATGTTTTCAGTTGCTTTGCATATAGACGATGCTGTGCAGCGCCCGTTGAGGTCTTGCATTACTTACTGCGGTACTCATAGGCGAGGAGAAGGTCCCTCGTGATTCTAGCCAGCTCAATGAGTCAATCTGGCCTGCAGTGAAGCAGTATTAGAGATGCAGTTCACTCTTTTCATTATCAGCTGATCTCCATACAGTTGATGGAGTCATTTTCATCCGATCACTCAGTGTTCATAAGGCTGCAGTCTGATCTCTCCCCCTTTCCTATGAGTGGTTGGTGCCGGCCGTGTGAGGCGTGCATCGTTTATGTTTAAATTGTTGATTGTGTTGGCCGTGTGGGCCATATTCTGATAGTAGTGGTGACCTTGTCGGTCACGTAGATATACGACATTCTTTATGTTGAGTTACGGAGTAACAAAACGACATGGTGGCCTTTTCGGCCGCATAGGCTCCCCTTGCAATTGTGTCTCTGATTAGCTGATGTTACAGGTCAGGTGACTATAGACCCAGTCGGTCGGAGGTTGTATTTACAGCCGTTATATAGCCCTTTAGTTCTAGGAAGTGAGAATGAAACCCCGGCCGAGGGCATCGGTTATTTGCTTAGGCTCATAGTTTAGCAGGTCAGGTCCCTAGTAGGGCGCAAGTGCCAATCATACCCCAAGGCGGGGCGTGACAAACTGGTATCAGAGCAGGTCGTGTCCCAGGGGAGTGTTTGCAAACGTGCTAAGGAGTAAATGTCTTGTCTATGGATGTGTTGTGCACCACATACTATAGGCTGGAGGCTGCAAGGCATGATAGGATGGTTACTCTTTCTTCTTGTTCAGTCGTGCTATAGAGCGGTATAATATAGGGTTGAGTTCCTAAAACCTATCATATTCTTTATCTGAGATAATGAATGGGGACGGCGACACCGCCCGCAGTGAAGGTTAGATATAGCCGACGGGACGGCACCAGCAGGATGCCTCAGTTTCATTCAGAGTCAACTTGATCTGAGGGCGATATAGAGGCATCATCACAGCCTTCTCAGCAGTTCCCTCTCACCAGGAGCCGTTTGGCTGACACCGCCTCAGATAGCTCCTTTGTACCTACATCATCAGTTGGGAAGTTCTTGACCTTGATGGTTATGTTGGCACAAGTAGTGGCCACACAGCGCCAGTCAGTGCCACCTGTAGCAGCAGAGCCATCAGGTAGATCCTGGCAGTTCGAGGGCAGGGAGTTTTTGGCACTAGGTCCCCCGCGGTTCACGGGGTCGAGATCGGGCGGAGGACCCGGGATTTTACGCAGGTCGGATCTGAGAGAATTTTTGGGTTATGCATGTAACCCCTACAGAATCAGTTAAGCTGGCAGTGTTTCGGTTGCCGGACATAGCTGTGATATGGTACGAGAGTTGGGAAAGGTCTCGAGGGAGAGATGTTGCCCCTCCGACCTGGTCGAGCCCGGAGGCCTTTCTGGACCGTTACTTGCCCCGAGAGATTCGGACCGGAATGGATCAGTTTTTGCACTTGGAGCAGGGGCGAGGCGTACGAGAATATGCTTTACAGTTTGTCTCCTTAGCCCATATGCTCCGGCTTTGTGTGTGGACACTATGTCGTCCGGAAGTTCACGGTTTATTATGGGTTTGAACCTAGAATACATTGAGGCATGCATGACGGCTACGTTACGGGAGGATATGGATATTGCCCGAGTGCAGGCCTTTGCACAGACTATTGAGGGCCTTAGACAGCGGCAACGCGGGATGGTAAACAGACAAATCGGGAGCGGCGCGCGGGTCGTCGGATGAAATACGAGGGAGGGTTCAAGAGGACCCAGCCTGGGTTGTCGGAACAGAACCCCTATGTTACACCCCATAAGATTCCCGGCATCTAGATGGCCTACTCGCACATTAGTTAAGCATATTTGAAAGCCATACGTGCTAGAAAAGGCCTGGAAAGATCGGACGAGAAAATCACACCAATAAAGAACCACCGCGGGCGTGAGCAGAGCCCTCGCGTGGCGCCGTGTCACAGGCGGGGCCACCAAGTTGGCTCCGTGACACGTTGGGCCTGTCAGGACCAGAGTATATAAAACCCCCACTTCGGTTTGTGATGATAAATGCTTATTTTAATTTCCGAACGTAGAAAACGAGAGAAGACGAAGATAAATAATCATTTGATTATGCTGCCAAACGTAGTCTAAACTCAAATTAACCTCAGGTACCGAGGTATTTAGCAGCAGGAGCATTCCTACAGATTTTATTTTGCGAAATACAGCTGACGAATCGTCGAGCTACCGGACTAAGGTAAGTAGAATTGCTCCAAACTAGTGTCTATGTGCTCCTAGCTGTGAAGTGAATATTTCTCCCTTCTGGACTTCTGAAAAATAGCAAGTTTTCAATCGTCTTTCGATAAGCCTAAGTTTAGGCTATAAAAATTATATCGAAAGTGACGTCGTCCTTGAGTGCGTTGTATTTAGTGCTAATTGATGTCTATGAATACGGTTGGGAGAAATAGCTGGAGTACTGACCGAGCCTGCGTCCGACTGTCGGATAACTCGAGGTTAAGGTATGTGAAGTTGTTCTTCGGCAAGTTAGTAAGTCTTAGCTTGTGAATCATAGTAAACTCCGTAGTGGTTACCAAGGAGTTGAATGTTGAGGAGGTGAGTAAGTCTAGTAGATTCTGGTTTTGCGTTGCCGTGTCGTACTCGGTCAAGAAAGTTAGTAAAGCATGCGCCAAAAGGGCGAGTTAGCATTCCAGATTCAGTATAGCCTGTTGTATGATTACTTAGCATGTTGTAGAATAAAGAAGCGATTTTCAGAATAAAAGCTAGTAAAGTAAAATCAGATAAATGACGAGATGTGGCTGCGGATTGGCCATTCGGGCGGATAGTATCCTGGCTACAGATTAGCCAACAGTTAAATAAAGATTATAGAATCAGTATAATCAGTAAAGAATCAGTATAGTACAGAAAGAGATCAGAATAATAAATCAGATTTCAGATAGCCTTTTCAGTTATACATGCTTTACTATTTATATGTGCTATTTGTTTGTTGAAGACGATATGGGCGTGAGGCCCCCTTATTGAGCGTCCTCACCGCCCCTGGGTTGGTAATCGTGTCGCCCACTGAGCGGGTGAGTTTACGTCACTCCAAGGGGTGGCATGCCGTCCCCATCTTGGACGAAGATGGGATGAAGCTTCCCCATCATGATCGATCAGCATTACGAAAGGAGTGTGACTCAGGGTTTCCAGATAGCCCTAGTGAGAGTTCCGAGGGCAGACCCTATCTGTTACTGTCTCTGTACAGGTGCAACTCCGATTCAGATAGCCCTGATGAGAGTTCCGGGAGCCAAACCTATACATTGCTATGCATGCAGGAGTCACTCCCGGAACTCGAGACAGGTTATTTATATCGGAGGCTATGGCCCGAGCCGGGAACCCAGGGAGGCCAGTAGAGGAGCTCAGTGAGCAGATGAGTGGAGTGACTTATTTTTGTGAGTTTTGACCCAGGTAGGGTATATAAATTGTTTGCTTGCTTGGTGCCATCCGGCTTATGGGGGTTCGTATTGGCTCTTGCTTGCTACTTGTATATCTATTTATATGTGCTATATACTAGCTACTAGACAGCAGGCCGTCGCGTTTACAGGTACGCCTACGCATATCGTACAGAAAAGCATGATTCGAGTTTATACCCGACTTCCTCGGTCGGTTATCTCTTGCTACTCAATTTTGCTAGTTATGCTATCTATATTCAGTTGTTTCAATATATTATTCCGGTTGCTTTGCATACTCAGTACCAGCACTGGCAGCCCAATTAGAGTATTGCATTACTTGCCTGCAGGTACTCATAGACGGGCGATCCCTCGTGATTCCAGCTAATATAGGAGTCATCAGCTCCTATCTCGAGTCTGATTTCCAGAGGTGTAGTTCTTTTCCATTTTGATGCCTGATATGGGTAGATTGGGAATTTTGTCGATCATTTTATTATTACTCATAGAGGCTTGCAGATTGTATGTATCTCCTATGGTCAGTTGAGTCAGTCGTGTGAGGCTGTGCGGTTGTATAGTTGTTTAGTATCTTTGTCTTTATATGTTGGCCGTGAGGGCCGTAGCGACAGTAGTGAGTGACCTTGCGGTCGTAATTCTTCTGATATTTCCTTGACCCGAGTCTCGAAGACTAGACAGCATGGTGGCCTTGTCGGCCCGCATAGGTTACGATTATGAGTATGTTTCTGGTTAGGTGTTATTACGAGACACGAGGTGGCTATAGGCCCAAATGGCCGGAGGCTGTGTTTACAGCCTTTATATAGCCCTTGTTTCCAGGAACCTGAGATAGAGCTAGCCGAGGCACCGGATGTGCCTCGGCCCACCAGTTAGTAATCGAGTCCTTTTAGGGCACGGTGCCCGATCCTTACCCCCCAAGGCGGGCGTGACAAACTTAGTGCTGCATCGAAGCAGGTGCGTGTCCCGAGTGCACTCAAGCCGTGCTAAGTAGAATCTAATCTATGGATGTGTTGTGCACCACATACTAGGCGAGAGGAGGGTGCAGGCATGATGGGATGGTTACTCTTCTTTCTCGGTCGGTCGTGCTATAGATCGGTACGGTATAGGGTTGAGTCTAAAAAACTTACCATATTCTTTGGTTACAGACACAAAGGCAGATCAGCAATACCTTATCACAGGCAGAAGATCAGATATATGAGAAGAGGATACCATCCGGTTGCAAGATAATTACAGCGGCGGGGAGAGGTAACGGTCTCGGTAGTAATACCTTTATCGGTACTATTTCTAGTATCACGTTATTAACGTCGAATAGGAATTCAAGAAGTATAATGTATATTCAGGGTGACTTATGTATTAGATATAAAAGATCTGATTAAGATTAGAGACAAGGTCGAGACTATCGGATGAGTATTAGAAAGAGAGGGAAATGTAGAACTCCCAAATCCATCTTTTCAGATGTGGTACAGTTATATGTTTCTATTTTTTGCAATAAGAAAAGGGCTATTCCTACCTTTTGACTTTGATTCTAGTACAGTAAAGGGCATAAGACTCAGTGAGGTTGCCAAAACAAGCAGTAAGTAAAGATAGATTGATATTCCAGTAAGTGTTAGTGAGCGTAAAACAGTAAGGCTGCTAAATTTTCAGAGAAGCGGTGTGTAAGACCTATCGGTGATGAACACTCGTGGCAATCCATTGGAGTAAGAAAAGGCCAAGTCCTCCACATGAGATAACTAGCAAACAGCAAGATATACCTGCAAGATTATACATATGATTCAGTTGTGATATCGAAAGGTAGAAAAGTCATGTGGATCAGATAGGTCGACTGTAAGTCGAAGAAGTATGAGCGAGACTTGACCAGTAGCCTGATTAACAATGAAAGGCAGGTACCTTGAGCCCCCAGAGCTCAGCTTAAGCAAGATAAGGGGAGAAAACAGGAATACCCGATGTTGTGAAGAAATTAGAATTACCCCAGATTAATAGATTATCATGTATTAAGGACTAAGCCTCGGCGGGTGCGCGGTAAGGTGCAGTTGAGTACGCGGTATGTCGCTGGAGAAGTTAAGAAATTACCGATACAACAATTTTAATCTAGTGTGGCCTAGAGATAAGGCCCAACAATTGATCATGGGCTCTCAATATAATGCCAAGTAAGGCCACAAAGATTCAGGTGTGACCCACATTGTAGAGTGGCTAAATTTCAATAGCGAGGCCATAATCAAGCTCATATGTTGTTACTCTCGAGAATGGGGTGACAATACAATGAAATGTTAAGAGAAGAGGCGGGGAGATATTAATAGACCGTAGAAGCGGTGTATCATGTACAGTATGATACTCAGCAAAGCATGTCAGAGATTGTGTCACTACAGAATTCGGTATCTATCGTACGTAATTATTGATACGAGATGTGAATGTCTTTGCGAGCAGCTGCCCTATAGGGGTTAAAGTCACGAATCTTGACTAGTGCTAGAAAGCATATACATATTGCTTGCTCAGGACCCCTTGCCCAAAAAAAAGGGAAGAAAGGGCAGGTTAAGTGTGACTCACGTAAACCTAGAAACTATCTCAGTTCTCAGTCATTAAGTTAATAGACTTATCTTTTGTTGCCAGATATAGGCTTTAGAAGTTTACAAGAGTTAATAGTGCAGATGAGATGGCTAGATGATAAGGGCACGGTTAAGACGGTCTAACGACCAGCTGACCTCTATTAGCAGGAAGCATCTAGAGATCAGTAACATTAGCGCATGTGCCAGGAGCCAGAATTAGAGCCTGAATAGGCATACGTCAGAGGTTGGTAATACCAAATTATTTTTCCCAGGTATGTTAAGTGGCCATGCATCGTTTCCCATTACGGTAAGTGAGAGTCGGCTTAGTCAGCTTCAGTTATTATGTGGGCCTCTGCAAAGTCAGCCAGCCATCCCAGTTAGATAAACCCGTAGGCACCCCAAGAAAGGGACCACTTCAGTAGTCGATGACAGAGACCAATATATCGGTTGGTTCTGTAAGATATTCGAATGCAGAAATCTAGCAGAAGGCCAGTCTCTACAGAATAGCTCATAAGATCGAGAATTTCACAGAATAGCAGTATAAATCCAAGTGGATACGCACAAGGCGTAAGAAATTGGTAGTACTCTGCCAGCATAGTGTTTATAAGACTAAGAGATCGGTAGACTCCCCATGAAGATCCAGAGATTGTGCTGGGAGTAAGTCCGATTAAGCCCAGCTTTACAGGTTGTTCAAGAAAAATAATAAAGCAGATAGATGGCCACAACTCCCAGTTATGTATGAGCTATAGATGCTCGAGAGTAGAACGTTTAGGGCATTGTTAGACTCTTTTGCCACATTCGGTCTTTCGGCAGGCTATTCGATTATTCAAAAAGATGTGTAGCCAAAATTATTAGAGATCATGATCAATATCGGGGGATCCTCTGATCAGATTCAGGCACAAGGTGCGCAAACAGTCGTTTAGGTTATCCCAGCAACAAGTAGCCTTAGCATATGGCCATAAGGCGAGATAAGCTTTAGCTATACGGTAAATTACACATCCGGTCTCTTGCAAGACAAGCCGGTATGACCGTCAATTATATGCCGAACTCTCTAAGTATGAATATGTTGTATCAGTCAGAAGAGACAATGAAGTAGCAAACGCCCTTAGCTATAAAATCTATTAGGAGTTTGGCGTATTTGCAGCGAGCCATGGGAGTTGGCCGAGGAAATACACCTATTGATTAAATTAGCCAAGTTCGTATAACGAGAGATGAAGGACAACAAGGCGGTAATTTAGAACACCGTCGTGTCGTCCTTAGTTGTTGAGGTAAGAGAACGGCAATAGAAGATCCTGACCTGGTCAACAGGATAGAATCCTGCAAAAGCGCCAGATTTCAGATAGCGGGGATGAGTGTTGTTATGTAAAAGGGCCGCCTTTGTGTTCCAGGCGTCTCGGGCTCCGCCAACAGATTATGAACGAGGTACATTGCGCCCCGCTATTCTCCCCACTGGCGCGACGAAAATGTACCATGATATCAAAAAAGAAAGCTACTGGTGGCCAGAGTGCAGAAAGTGAAGTGAATTTGTGAGTGTCCTAACCGCCAACGGAGTGAAAGCCGAACATGACTTGGTGGTTTGACTCAGGATATAACTGTGCCTCTTTGGAAGTGAAGGCGGTAAATGGATTTTGTGGTAGGATTACCCCGTACTAGTACAGACATGATTCTATGGGTGATAGTTGACAGATTGACAAAATCAGCTCATTTCCTACGATTATTAACTACCTTCTCGATTGAAGAGATTATCTTGTTTGTATATCGAGAAATAGTCAGATTGTACGGAATACCAGTATCCATTATTTCAGACAGAGGAGCACAGTTTACGGCCAGATTTTTGGCAGTCATTTCAGAGAAGTCTGGGTACGTAGATTAATTTGAGTACCGCATTCCACCCTCAGACAGATGGACGGGCTGAATGCACCATTCGGAGCGGCTGAAAGATATGTTACAGGCGTATGTGCTAGACTTTGGTGGTAAATTTGGGATGAGCATTTACCTCTAATCGAGTTTGCTTACAATAACAGCTATCACTCAACTATTCAGATGGCGCCTTTCCGGCTTTATACGGCGAGCAAAAATGCAGATCGCCGGTTGGCTGGTTGAAATAAGAAGGAATGCGGCGTTGATTGGGCCAGACATTGTTCATGGTCGAGGAGGAAAGTAAAGCTTATCGAGAAGCAGCCTATTGACTGCACAGAGTCGCCAGAAATCATAATCGCAGATGTACGACACCCAGAGACCTGGAGTTCGATGTGTATGACTGGGTATTTTTGAAAGTGTCTCCGATGAGGTGATGAGATTCGGCAAGAAAGGTAATCTCAGCCCAAAGGTTTGTCGGGCCATATCGGTCCCTTGCTTGAAGAATGGCCAAGTGGCGTATGAGTTGAACTTGCCTCCAGAATTAGAATCTGTTCATCCAGTCTTTCATGTATCCATGCTCAGGGAAATACATAGGAGACCCGTCCAAAGAGCAGTCCCAGTCCAGGATATCAGGTTACAGAAAGACTGTACAAGAGGTTCCGGTAGTTATCTTAGACGAGATAGAGTTCGCAGATTGAGAACTAAAAGATATTAAGTGTCAAAGTATTGTGGCGTAACAGGAACCGAGAGGAAATGACGTGGGAGGCTGTGGAAGATACCAAGCTAGATATCCTCTTATTCCAGGCCTAGTCAGGCGACAGGTATGTCCGTATTATTATTTATGCAGCACCTTATAGTTGTATATGTATGAAATGAGAAAGATTGATGTTTAGGCACATCCGGTGAATCCTTTAGTATTGTGCGGAGTACCTATATTAGACTTTTACGTATTTCAGGTTTTGGGGATAATCCAGATTACAGGAAACTCTGCCAAAAATTTTCTAAAAAGTAGTAAGTTGAGATAAGTCAGGGAGTCCTCTGAATTGGGTTTTCCATTCAAGGATATGAATGTTTTAAGGAAAATATTACACCCGTAGATTCCCAGCATCTAGATGGCCTACTCGCACGTTAGTTAAGCATGTTGAAAGCCATACGTGCTAGGGAAAAGGCCCGGAAAAGATCGGACGTAAAACCTATCGAACCACCGCGGAAGGCGCCGGGGCAGAGCCCCTCCGCGATAGCGCCGTGTCACGGAGGCGGGGCCACCGCGTTGGCTCCGTGACATGTTAGGCCTATCCGAGCCCAAATATATAAAGCTTACTTCAGTTTGTGATGATAAATCACTTATTTTGAAATTTCAGAACGTGAAACAGAGAAGATGAAGGAGAAGATAAATAATCATTTGATTACACTGCCAAACGTAGTCTAAACTCAAATTAACCTCGGGTACAGGTATTTAGCAACAGAGGGCATTCCTACGGTTTTTGTGCGAAATTCGGCCGACAGATCGTCGAGCTACCGGACTAAGGTAAGTAGAATTGCTCCAAAATGAGAATGTGCTCCTAGCTGTGAAGTGAATCTTCTCCCTTCTGGACTTCTGAAAAATAGCAAGTTTTCGACCGTCTTTTCGATAAGCCTAAGTTTAGGCTATAATTATATCAGTGACGTGCGTCCTTCAGTATAACGTTGTATTTAGTGCTAATTGAAGTGTATATGAATGCAATTGGGTGAAATAGCTGGGCTGACCGAGCCTCGTCGACTGTCGGATAACTCGAGGTTAAGGTATGTGAAGTTGTTCTTCGGCAAGTTAGTAAGTATTAGCTTTGTGAATCATAGTAAACTCTGTATTTGAAACTCTCGGAGTTGGTGTTGGTGGTAAGTTTAGTAGATCTGGTTTGCGTTGCCGTATCGTATTCCAGTCCGAAAGATGAAAAGCATGCGCCAAGGGCGAGTTAGCGTTCCAGTTGGTATAGCTTATTGTATGATTAGCAAGCATGTTGGCAAATAAAAAAACATATTTTCGAGAATAAAAGCTAGTAAAAGTAATATCGAGATAGACAGACGGTTCTATGGCTACAGATTAGCCATTCAGACGGATAGTATTCCGGCTACAGATTAGCCAACTTTTAAAGAAAGATTTCAGAATCAGTATAATCAATAAGAATCAGTATAATACAGAAAGAGACAGAATAAGAAATCAGATTTTAATAGCCTTTTCAGTTATACATGCTTGCTATTTATATGGCTATTTGCTTGTTGAGACTTGTTGTGGCGTGAGGAGGCCCCTTATTGACGTTCTCGCCGCCCCTGTGTTGGTAATCGTGTCGCCCACTAAGCGGGTAGGTTTACATCACTCAAGGAGTGGCATGCCGTCCCAACTTGGACGAAGATGGGATGAAGCTTTCCCATATGGTCGATCAGCATTACAGTTGTCTCCTGTTGACTTGTTCGGGAGAGCGGTGCAGCTCCGGTTTCGGATAACACGGAGAGTTCCGAGAACGGACCTATACATTGCACAATAATACGTACATAGGTGTAGCTCGGTTTCAGATAGCCCTGATATGAGAGTTCCGGGAAACCAGACCCTATCTGTTATTGTCTGCACCCAGAGTCCACCGGACTCAGACACGATTATTTATATCGAAGGCTATGGCCCGGCAGCGGAGACCCAGGGGGCGGTAGAGGGCTCAAGTGAAGCGGATAGTGGAGTGACTTATTTTGGCAGGTTTTGACCGGGTAGGGTATATTAGATTGTTTGCTTGCTTGGTGTCATCCGGCTTATGGGGGTTCGTATTGGCTCTTGCTTGCTACTTGTATATCTATTTATGTGTTATATACTAGCTACTAGACAGCAGGCAGATGCCTGCGTCACGCCTCCGCCTTGTCGGTCTGGAGAAAGCACTAGTTGATTCTTACAGTTTCTTGATTGATTATCTCCATCTGAATTTGCTAGATATGCTATCTATATTCAGTTGTTTTTCAGTTATGTTATTTCAGTTGCTTTGCATACTCAGTACCAGCAGTACTGACACCCAATGGGGCGCTGCATTACCCACTGCCGGATACTCATAGACGAGGAGGAAGTCCCTCGTGATTCCAGTAAACTATAAGTCGTCGGCTCGTCATCCGGGTGTTTGCAGGAGTGTAGCTCTTTTCCATTTCGATGCTACTAGTATGGGTAGGTCAGGGCCCTGTCCCGATGTTTCTGTATTACTCATAGAGCTTGCAGATTGTACATATATTATCTCCCTGTGGTCAGTTTTGAGCCGGTCGTGTGAGCCGTGCGGTTGTATAGGCTGTTTAGTATCTACATTTTTTATGTTGGCCGTGCTAGGGCCAAAGTTTGACAGTAGTGGTGACCTTGCCGGTCACGTAGCTCCAACCCTATGCTAAGTTTAGATGACTAGACAGCATGGTGGCCTTGTGGCCACATGGAGTTCCTTGTGATAGAATGTTACAGTTGGCTGTTGTTGCATTCACGGTGGCTATGAGTGATTGGCCGAGAGGAATTGTGTTTAGCCGTTATATAGCCCTTTGTTTCCAGAAATCTGAGATAGAGCTAGCCAGGCACCAGATGTGCCTAGGCCCTGGTTGCGATCCCGGAGTCCTACTAGGGCACCAGGCGCCAGTCATACCCCCAAGGCGGGCGTGACAAACTTGGTATCGGGGGAGTCGTGTCAGGGAGTCGCAGGCGAATTGCTAAGTAGAGTCTTGTCTATGGATGTGTTGTGCACCACATACTATAGGCAGGAGGCTGCGGGCATGATAGGATGGTTACTCTTCTTTCCGGTCGGTCGTGCTGGGCGGTACGGTATAGGGTCAGAGTCCTAAAAACTTACCCTATTCTTTGATTACGAGATACAAAGGCAGATCAACATTACCCTATCACGGGCGAGGAAGATCCAGATATAGAAGAAGGGCATCAGCCGGTTACAAGATACTTACAGCAGCGGGAGGAGGTACCAGAGAGACCTCCCGGCGTAATACCTTTATCGGTACTATTCCCGGTATACGTTGATAACGTCGAATAGGAAGTCAGAAGTATGGTGTATATACGAGGTTGACTTATTTATTATATATATAAGATCTGATTAAGATATCGGATAATATCAGACTATCAGCTAAGTGTAAAAAAAAAAAAGAAGAAGTAAAGTTCCCATATCCATCTTTTCAGATGTAGTACGGTTTCATGTTTTCCGTTAGTTGCAAAAAGGGGAGGCTATTTCCCACCTCTTGATTTGATTCTAGTATAGTAAAGGGGCATAAGAATTGAGGTGAGGCTGCCCCAAAACAAGAAATAAGTGAAGATAGATTGATTAATTCCAGTAAATGTTAGTGAGCGTAAAGAGCAAGTAAGACTGCAAGCACTCGAAGCCGGGGTAAGGCATCGGTGATGAGCGGCTCGGTAGTCAAATTTGAGTAAAAAAAAGGCCAAGTCCGCCATATACGCTAACAGACATTAAGATATACCAGCAAGATTATAGATATGATTCCAGTTTGTGATATCCCGAAGGTAGAGTCATGTAGACCAGATGAGTCTGCTTGCAAGTGGAGGAAGAAGTATGAGCGAGACTTGACATTAACCTTAATAGCAATGTAAGTACTCCGAACCCCAGAGCTCAGTTTAAAGCAAAGGATTAGGGGGAGGCCGGGTTACCAGTTTTTGTGGGAGTGGGGTGCACAGTTGATAGAATATCATGTATTAAGAGACTAAGCCTCAGACTAGGTTAAGAGATAGTAAGATTGCGGTTGAGGAATGTCGCAGTATGTCCGCTTATGGAGAAGCTAAGAAACTACCGATACAAAGACTCTAATCTGGTAGCCTAGAGATAAGACCAAGCAGACAGTCGTGGGCTCTCAATGTAGCTTCAATAGGGCCACAAAGATTTGAATGTTGACCCCTTTGTGCAGAGTATGGCGAGAATTTCAAACAGCAGACCATAATTAAAGCTTATATGTTTGTTACTTCCAGAATGGGGTGACAATACAATGAAATGTTAAGAGAAGGGCAGGAGATATTAATAGACCGTAAAAGCGGTGTATCATGTATAGTATGAACTTAGCAAAGCATGTTAGAGATTGTGTACCACTACAGAATTCGATATGTATCGTATGTAGTTACTAATACAGATAATAGATATGCTGTGAGCAGCTGCCTATAGGGGTTACAGTCACACAGATGCTGATTAGTGCTAGAAAGCATATATAGATTGCACTGCAGGACCCCTTGCCCCAAAAAAACAGAAGAAGAAAAGAGAAAGGGAAAAGAGAAGAGAAAGGCGGAGTTAAGTGTGACTTACATATGAAGCCATAAAAACTATCAGCTCTCAGTCATTAAGTTAACGAGACTTATGTTTGTTACCAGACCTAGGCTTTAGAAGCTTAAAGAGTTAATAGCCTGAATAAGATGGCTAGATGATAAGGGCACAATTAGACGGTATAACGACCAGCTGACCTTTGTGTAGCGAGGAAGCATCCTAGAGATCGATGTAGTATCGTGCAGAGCCAGAATTAGACCTAATAGGCATACTTCGGAAGTTAGTAATACTAGAATTATTTTCCAGTTTATTAAGCGGTCGTATGTCATTTTGACCTTGTAGGTGAGAGTCGGCCTTAGTCAACCTAGCCGGTTACTACATGAAACACCTCGCAAGTCAGCCAGCCATTCGATCGGAATACCCGTGGGTACCCCAAGAAAGGGTCCACATCAGTAGTCGATGACAGACTAGCACTTCAGGCGGTTCTCGTAAGATATTCGAATCGAGAGCCTAGCAAGTTAGTAAGCCTTAGCTTTGTGAATCATAGTAAACTCCGTAATTGAGTTCTCTGAGTTGAATGTTGAGAATTGAGTAAGTCTAGTAGATTCTGGTTTGCGTTGCCGTATCGTACTCAGTCCAAAAGTTAGTAAAGCATGCGCCAAAGGGCGAGTTAGCATTCCCAGTTCAAGTATAGCACATTTGTATGATTAGCAAGCATGTTGTAGAATAAAAGGAAACAGATTTTCAAGAATACAAAAGCTAGTAAAGTAAAATCAGATAGGCAGACGAGATATTGGCTACAGATTAGCCATTCAGACAGATAGTATCCACGGCTCACAGATTAGCCAACGGTTAAATAAAGATTACAGAATCGGTATTCCCGGTGAGAGTGTATAGTACAGAAAGAGAACCGAATAAGAAATCAAGATTCAGATAGCCTTTTCAGTTATACATGCTTGCACTGTTTATATGTGCTATTTGTTTGTTGAGACTGATGTGGCGTAGAGGCCCTTGACCCAAGAGCGTCCTCCCACCGCCTGGGTTTGTGTCAGTTCGCCACTGGTGGTGGGTTTACGTCACTCCAGGTGGCATGCCGTCCCCAGCTTGGACGATGGGATGAAGCTTTCCCCATAGCAGTCTGATTATCATTACGAATTTGCAACTCCGATTTCGAGATAGCCTTGTTGAGAGTTAGAACGGACCTATATGTTCGCATGCGTACAGGTGCGACTCCGGTTTCAGATAGCCTGATGAGAGTTCGGGGAACCAGACCCTATCTGTTACAGTCTGTATAGGAGTCTACCGGACTCAGACACAGTTATTTATATGCAGTGGCTATGGCCCGAGCGGCGGAGACCCGGGGGCGGTAGAGCTCAGTGACGGATAGGTGGAGTGACTTATTTTGGCAGGTTTTGACCCGGGTAGGGGTATATAGATTGTTGCTTGCTTGGTGCCATCCGGCTTATGGGGTTGGTATTGGCTCTTGCTTGCTACTTGTATATCTATTTATATGTGCTATATACTAACTACTAGACAGTGGGCCGTCGCGTTTACAGGTACGCCTCTGCCTTATCGGTCTGAAAACATGATTCAGTTTATACCAGCCTCAGATTCGTTATCTCTTGCTACTCAGTTTTGCTAGTTATGCTATCTATATTCAGTTGTTTCAATCATATTATTTCAGTTGCTTTGCATACTCGGTACCGACGGTATGATGCTCGGTGGGCGGCTTGCATTACTTGCTGCAGGTACTCATAGGCTTGAGGAGCGTCAGAAGTGATTCCAACCAGCTATAAGTCATCAGCTCACGTCATCGAGGTCTGATTTTCAGAGGTATGATTCTTTTCCATTTGATGTACAGTATGGGTAGATCAGGGCCCTACATCCCCGTCATTTCTAGAATTACTCATAGAGGCTTGCAGATTGTATATGTATCTCCCTATTAGTGGTTAATTCGGTGGGTATTGAGGCCGTTCAGTTGTATAGTTGTTTAGTATCTTTGTCTTTATGTTGGCCGTGAGGGGCCGTAGCTTATTTATTAGTGGTGACCTTGCCGGTCACGTAGTCTTACGGTATTTCCTTGTTGAGTCTCGGAAGACTAGACGGCATGGTAGCCTTGTCGGCCCGCATAGGTTCCTGATTATGGTATGTTTCTGGTTAGAGTGTTATTACAGGCACGAATTCTTCTATAGGCCCAGATGGCCGGAAGTGTGTTACAGCCGTTATATAGCCCTTTGTTTCCCGGGGAACTGAGATAGAGCTATCCGGGCACCGGATGTGCCTCAGCCCACCATTTAGTAGTCCAGGTCCTTCTAGGGCACCAGGTGCCAGTCATACCCCCAAGGCGGGCGTGACACCCTAGACCCCACCTCCACCTCCAACAGCGAGAGGGCAGATTTGTTCGTCAGAAGCCGGTCAGAGTCTGGTGGCAGTTCTCGAAACGGTGATCCCCGCGACGGAGGAGATAGAGCGAGCAGATTCACACCCCCACCTGCCCTAATTGCAGCCGACCTCACAACGGGCTTGGAATATGGCTCCTCGGGATGTTATATTTGCAGGCAGGAGGGGCACCGAATGAGGAATTGTGGACAGGGGGCAAGAGGAGCCGAGATAGTCGGGGCAGGGGATCCCGCGGGCCACGAGCTCCGATGGCTCGGCGGGCGTAGGCCCTCGAGGTTCCGCCGGTAGAGGACAGGTAGATCGGGGCCTCTAGCTCAGGTACAGGCTCAAGCCGTACCTATGCATTACCAGGAGACAGGATTCAGAGGCGTCTCCAGATGTGCTAACAGGTATGATGATTATATGTTCATGCCCTACTTATGTGCTGATTGACCCAGGATCCACGCTGTCATATATTACCCCAATTGTGGCACGAAAGTTCAAGATTGCACCAGAATTATTAAAACATCCCTTTTCAGTATCCACAACCGTCGGTGACTCTGTATAGCTAGCAGAATTTATCGAGGGTGTACAGTAGAGGTTGCTGATCGTCCGACTCTGATGGTCACGGTAGAACTAGAAATGATTGATTTCGATGCCGTATGGGTATAGTTGGTTAGTGCGGTGCTATGCCAACGTAGAATATTCTACTTTCCAGGGGAGGCAGTGCGAGAGTGGAAGGGCAGCACAGCTGCGCCAAAAGGTAGGTTATTTCCTACCTTCGGGCGAGAAATTGATAGCTAAGGGATGTATTTACCACCTAATTGGGGTTCAGGATGTTCGGGTAGAGTCTCCGACACTCGGTCTGTTCCGGTGGTGAATGAATTCTCCGATGTATTTCCAGGAGCGAGCTACACAGTATTTGAAGGAAATAGATTTTG
This sequence comes from Datura stramonium, assembly GCA_018107945.1. NCBI lineage: Eukaryota > Viridiplantae > Streptophyta > Magnoliopsida > Solanales > Solanaceae > Datura > Datura stramonium. Next base: position 11,058 of record JACEIK010007392.1, on the reverse strand, counting down.
CAATCGACTTGCTACCGGGCACTCGGCCCATATCAATTCCTCCGTACCGTATGGCTCCTGCAGAACTCAGAGGATTAAAGGAGCAGTTGAAGAATTTGTTGGATAAGGGTTTATCGGGCCAGTACTTCACCGTGGGGTGAACGGTTCTATTTGTGAGAAAGTAAGATGGCTCGCTCCGCATGTGTATAGATTATCGGCAGCTGAACAAGGTTACAGTAAAGAATAAGTATCCGCTTCCCAGAATAGATGATTTGTTTGACCAGTTATAGGGCCAGATATTTCTCTAAGATTGACTTGCGGTCCCGGAGATCATCAGGTACGAGTTCGTGAAAGAGACATTCCCAAAAGCGGCCTTCGGGATCCGATATGGACACTTTGAAATTCTAGTTATGTCCTTTGTGTCACGCCCCGCCTAAGAGTATGACTGGCACCTGGTGCCCTAAGGACTTTGGACTACTAGCGGGTAGGCCTAGGCTGTCGGTGCCTGCCATTCTCAGTTCGCTGAGACAAGGCTATATGTGTTGTAAACCCATTCAGGCATGATTTGTATTTTTGTGGCATCGCTTCAACCGAAACATTCCATCAGGAATTCTGGTGACAAGATTTGCACCATCTGTCATAAACAACAAAAGAATGTTGTAAAAAGCTACATGGCGACAAGTCCGCCTCTGTATTGGCTGGTAGCATGACGATACAAGCATGCCCAATCTGCAGGCCTCTTATGGTATGGCGGACAAATAAGACAGGGCTGACCTTACCATGCTGTGTCAAAGGAAAAAAAGCTGCGCCGATGGTCAGGTGGCGGAGTGGTGAGCTCTGCTGGCTGGAATCACGGATCGCCCTCCTCGTCTATGAGTACCTGCAGGCAAGTAATGCAGCACCCACTAGGCGTCAGTACCCGCGGGTACTGAGTATGCAAAAAAACTAAAATAACATAACTGAACACAACTGAATATAATAACATAACTAGTAAATGCTATAGCGAGGAGATAAGCCGAGATACGAAGTAGTGGTATGAACTGAATCATGCTTTCTGTACTGATAGGGCAGAATCGTACCTGTAGACGCAACGGCCTGCTGTCTAGTAACTAGTATATAGCACATAAATAGATATACAGTAGCAAGCAAGAGGTAATACCAACCCCCATAAGCGGATGGCTCAAGCAACAAACAATCTATACCCCTACCCAGGTCAAAACCAGCCAAAAATAAGTGCCACTCATCTGCTCACTAGAACTCCTCTACCCGACTGGGTCTCCGGCTCAGGCCTTGGCCTCCAGTATAAGTAAGCAACATGAGTCTGGAAGGAGCTCACATGCGATAATACACTGCGAGATGGGGTTTGGTTCCCCGGAACACTCAACGGGGCACCACGAAATAGAGACTATACCTATTCCCCGGAACACTCACCAGGGAATATCTGTACTGGACAGTACCTGGACACAAACTCAACAGGGTTGTCGGTACTGTAGTGCTGATCAGACTGATATGGAAAGCTTCATCCGCTCCTTCGTCCAAGCTGGGGATGTCATGCCACCCCTCAGGTGACGTAAACTCACCCCGCTCGAGTGGGCGACACGATTACCAACCCAGGGGCGGCGAGGATGCTCGATAAGGAGCCTCACACCACATCAAGTCTCAACAACCAATACTTTTATATAAATGACAAGCATGTATAACTGAAAAGACTATCTGAAATCTGATTTATTGTTCTGATCTCTTTCTGTACTATGCGATTTCTTTGCGATTATCTGCCTGATTCTAAAATCTTTCTTTAAAAGTTGGCTAATCTGTAGCCAATATCGTCTGTCTGAATGGCTAGTCTGTAGACATAAAACTGTCTGAATGGCTAGTCTGTAGCCATAATACTGTCTGTCTATCTGATTTTACTTTACTAACTTTTATTAGAAAATCATTATTTTATTCTACAACATGCTTGCTAATCATACAACAGACTATACTGAATCTGGAATGCTAACTTTCCATTTGGCGTATGCTTTAACTTTCGGACTAAAGTACGATGTAACAGCGCAAACCAGATTTACTAAACTTACTCAATACTCAACATTCAGCAGAAATTCAAATTCGGAGTTTACTATGATTTATCATTCAAACTTCTAACTTGCCGAGGAATTTGCTTTACATACCTTAACATCGAGGTTATTCGACTGTCGAACGAGGCTCGGTCAGTACTCCAGCTATTTCTCCCAACTGCATTCATATGCGCGTCAATTGGTACTAAATACAACACTATTACGAAGGGCTGACGTCACTTTCGATATAATTATAGCTAAGCTAGGATTATCAGACAATCAGCTTGCTATTTTTCAGAAGTCCAGAAGGAGAAGTATTCACTTTACGGCTAAGGCACATAGACACTAGTTTGGGCAATTCTACTTGCATAGTCCGGTAGCTCGACGATTCGTCGGCGTTATTTGAGCAAATCCGTAGGAATGCTCCCTGCTGCTATACCTCGGCACCTGAGGTTAATTTGAGTTTTGGACTACGTTTGGCAGCGTAATCGGACGATATTTTCTAACCCTCTTCGCACCCTCTTTGTTCCTTACGTTTGGAAATTATAACATAGATAGTGAACTTAAAAACCGAGTGGGGGCTTTTATATATTCGTGTCTGGTCAAGGCCAACGTGTCCACCGGAGCCAGCATTAGGCTCCACCTCCGTGACATGTTGCCATCGCGGAGGAGCTTATATATAATTGGGACTATAAGTCGCATTCCTGGAATGTGAGTTATAAGTCGCATTTTTGCCTTACGGTAGCCGACTTGGCGCTTTGTTCGATCTTTCGACCTTTTCTAGCATGGCATGGCATTTCAAATACGCTTAAACAACATGATAGGCCATGTATCCAGGAATCTACGGGTGTAACACTTTGGGTTGACGAATGCCCCGACAATATTTATGGACACGATGAAACGGCACCTTGAGACCATCGTGGACACATTCGTGATAGTGTTTATTGATGATATTCTGGTGTATTCGCTCTGAGCAGATGCCAGGCTCATTTACGGACATTGCTCCAGATTCTTAGGGACCGTGATTATATGCTAGAAGTTCTCCAAATGTGAATTAGTGAACTGTTAGCCTTCTTGGGGCATATTATGTCGTATGCTGGTATACAAGTTGACACGCAGAAAATAGAAAGCCGGCCAAAACATGGCCCTAGACCTACCACTCCGACCGAAGTCCGCAGTTTTCTGGGATTAGCGGGATATTACAGGAGATTTGTTGAGGGATTCTCTACTATAGCAGCACTCGACTAAACACACGAAATGATAAAGTTCCAAGTGGACAGAGGCATGTGAGCAAAGCTTCCAGAATTAAAAGACAGATTAACCTCCGCCCCGGTGGTAGCACTACCGGAAGGTACAGAAGGTTATTTAGTGTATTGCGACGCATCAGGTATTGGGTTGGGTTGTTGATGCGGCATGGTAGGGTGATTGCGTATGCTTCGGACGGTGAGGAAACACGAAGAGAGTTACCCTACCCACGACCTCAAGTTAGCCGCAGTGATCACGCCTTAAAGATATGGAGACATTACTTGTATGGCGTCCATGTGGATATTTTCACAGATCATAAGAGCCACATATATCTTCACCGAGAGGGAGTTGAATGCTGACAACGTCATTGGTTGGAAATTATTGAAAGATTATGACGTGGACATTCTGTATCATCCGGGAAGAGCCAATGTAGTAGCAGATGCTCTCAGCCGTAAATCAATGGGCAGTTTGGCGTATTTGCAGCCCGAGCAGCGATTGTAGTCGAAGATACATCAATTAGCCAAGCCCTAGCCGTTCGTGTAAGCGACGAGATAACAAACGGTAGTCGAGAATACCGCCGTGTCGTCATTAGTTGTGGAGGTAAAAGAACGACAATATGAGGATCATGACCTGGTCAGCTTAAGGACAGAATTCAGCAAGGAAAGCGCCAGATTTTCCAGATGGCGAGGATGAAGTATTTGCGATGTAAGGGCCGCCTGCAGTGTTCCCGGATATTTGGGGCTCCGCCAGCAGATTATAGTGTTAGGTACGACACGCCCGCTATTCTCTCCACCCAGGCGCGGAGAAAATGTACCCGATATTAGAGAAAACTACTGGTGGCCAGGTATGAAAAGAGAAATAGCCAAATTTGTAGCCCGGTGTCCTAAGCGCTTAACGAGTAGCGGAACACGAGAAACCAGGCGGGTTAACTCAAGACAACTGTGCCTCTCTAGAAATGGGAAGCAGTGAACATGGATTTTGTGGATGCCCCGTACCAGACATAGGCATGAATCCATTTGGGTATAGTTGATAGACTGACCAAATCAGCCCACTTCCTGCCGAGTGAAAGATACTTTCTGCATGAGGATTATGCGAGTATATATCGAGTAGTTAGATTGCAGTGCCCGGTATCTATTATTTCCGGACGAGGAGCACAATTTACAGCTAGATTTTTTTAGTCGTTTCAGAGAGGTTTTGGAACGTAGATCAATTTGAGCACAACATTCAACCCTCAGACAGATGGACAGGCTGAACGCACTATTCAGACGCTCGAGGATTAATATGCTCCGGACGTGCGTGCTAGATTTTGGAGGTATTTGGGACGAGCATTGCCGTTAATTGAGTTTGCTTATAATAGCCATATCACTCAGCTTCCAGATGGCGCCCTTTGAGGCATTGTATGGGCAAAAATGCAGATCGCCGGTTGGCTGGTTTGAAGTGGGAAGTCGGCGGTGGGCCGGACATTATTCAACGGTCGGGAGGAGAAGGTAAAGCATCGGGGAAAGCGCCTACTAAGCACCTGAGTACTTGAGAAAACGTATGCTGATGTGCAGCGCAGAGACCTGGGTGATGTGAATGACTGGGTATTTCTGAAAGTATCTCCAAAGAAAGGGGTGATAGATTCGGCAAGAAAGGTAAGCTCACGTCCGAGATTTGTTAGGCCCTTATCAGATTCGTCGAAAGATAGGCCAAGTGGCATATGAGTTGAACTTGCCTCTATATGCCTAGAATTAGAATCCGTTCATCCAGTTTTTCACGTATCTATGCTAAGGAAGTGCATCGGAGACCCATCCCAGAGCAGTCCCAGTCCAGGATATCCAGGTTACGGAAGAGGGCGGCCTATGAAGAGATTCAGTGCTATCTTGGAAACCGGGCAGTTAGTAGATTGAGAACCAAAGATATTGCGTGTCAAATGCGTGGCGTAACAGGAATCGAGAGGAGATAACTTAGGGAGACGGAGGAAGATATGAAACCCGATACCCTCACTTATTTCAAGCATAGTCAGTCAAGAGGTAATGTTGTTGTTATTTTATACGGTGCCTTATAGTATGTATAAATGAGATGATCGATTTCAATCTTTCATGTGATGAATACCCACATAATATTGTGTGGAGCACCTGTATTGGACTTTTCTGCATTTCAGGTTTGGGATAGTCCATATTACAGAAACTCTGTCAGAAATTTTCTAGAAACAAGTTGAGTAAATTAGGAGATCCTATAGATAGGAGTTTACATTCGAGGGCTGAATGTTCTTAAGGGGAGAATGTTACACCCCACATCTGAAATTCTCGACACATAGATGGCCTATTCGCATGTTCGGTTAGGTTTTGAATACCATACATGCTAGAAAAAGGCTTGAGGAAAAGACCGGATAAATTCGTCGAACCGTGCCCAGGAAGGAGCGGGGCAAAGCCCCTCCGCGATAACAACGTGTCCGCGGAGGAGGCCTCCGCGTTGGCCCCGTAACACATGGCCCTGTCCAAGCTCAAGTATATAAAGCCTCCAACTTCTGTTTTAATGTTAATTCCATATAATTTCCAGAAAGCCGAGAAGAAATAGAGTGCGTAAGGTATTGATAATTTACTTTCGGTTGCCGTCAAAGGCGGTCCAAACTCAAATTAACCTCAGATACCGAGGTATTTGGCAGCAAAGACATTCCTGCAGTTTAGTTTTGCGAAATTCGGCCCTTAAATCGGCGCGCTACCGAGCTAGTAGATGGAATTGCTCAAATTAGTGTCAATGTACTCCTAGCCTTAAAGTGAGTATTTCTCCCTTTTGTACTTTCGAGAAATAGCAAGTTTTCGACCGTCTTTTGATAAGCCAAAGTTTGGACTATAAATATATCGAAAGTGATGTTTTCTTCCGAAATATTAGTGTATTTAGTTCTAACTGATATACATGTGAATGCAATTGGGAGAAATGGCTGGTACCTGACCGAGAGCTTCGCCCGTTAGTCGGATAATCCCGAAGCGAAGGTATGTAAAGCTGATTTGACAGTTAGTAACTCTAGCCCTGGCATAATACGGTAAACTCCGTAATAGAATATCTGAGTCAGATATTAGGAAGGAGTTGTGTGCGAGTTCAGTAATCCTGTCTTGCGTTGATATATCATATTCAGTCCGAAAGCTAGTAAAAGCGATTGCCGGATGGCGAGATCTCATTTTTCAGACTTAGTATAGCCCGGTATGCATTTGCCAAGCATGTTTTATAATAATATGACATGTATTCGAGAATAAAAGTTAGTAAAGTAAATCGGACAGACGGATACAGTATAGCCATACGGTCAGATAGTATTTCGGCTACGGTATAGTCATACGAGTCAAGATAGTATCTCGACTCTGAGCGCTATACAGGTGGATAAGATCTCAAATTCAGTATCAAACGGTATGAGAATCGGTATAACACGAAAGAGTTAGAATAAGAAATCGGAATACGGATAGCATTTCGGTTTAAACATGCTTGCTCTATATGTGATTATTGATTGTTGGGGCTGATTTGTGTCGTGAGGGCACCCTTTGTCCCTACTCGCCTGCCCCTGGGTTGGTAACTGTGTTTCCCACTGGCCGGGTGGTATACGTCACTCAGAGGTATGCCGTCCATGATAGGACAAAGATAGGATGAAGCTTTTTCCCATATCAGGCTGATCAGCATAGCGTGCGTTTACCCTGTTGTGCGCTTGCGCCCAGGGAACAGATTTCAGATACAGATACAGTTACAGATACAGTACAGGAGTCCTCTAGGCTCAGACACAGTTATTGCCCCATTTTACCTCGCGCAAGCGAGACCCAATGTGGCGTCTCTTAAGGGTTGAAAAAGAAGGAGTCGCCACCTAACGAATTAAGTGCGTTAGGGCACAGATTTCTAACCTAAGCAACTGTTTCCTAGAGTGAAGCAGAGTCGGGTAAGGGCTTTAATTACCTCGAAAGGAAGGTGTTAGGCTGCCAAAGTCCACAAATGTGATTCCAGCCGTACTCATTAAATGGGGATTTTATCTAAGTGAGCAAATAAATGAATTTTAACCTATAATATTTATGTTTAAACTAATTTGATAAAGAAATAAACATTTAAACAAATAAATAATTAAACTAATAAAGAAGAAAGAAGATTGGGCAAAAATATGAATAATATTAAAATACACATAACAGACAAAGCAAATAAAAGCAAGTAAATAAATGACAAACAATACCATAAACAAAACAACCAAATAAATAATTATTTAATTGTAAGGGCGAACCTCATAGAAGCCTTCCGTATCCCTTAAAGAATCAGGCCGAACGTAGTTCTACCGGGGTTTTAACCTAATGGGATGCCTGTGCAGAACTTAAATATTACTTTGCAATCTTTTGAATCGCTCGTATTATTCAGCGAGCACAACTTTCATTACAAACTACCCACCTAATTAATTTAGTTGTTAATCCTATAGCGTTTCTAAGTGAAGAGAAAACTAACGACCTAATATGTGTCTACCCGTCCCAATCCTAATGTCCAAAAGGCAATTGGACAATTATTTTGGAGTTGGGGTTCTAGAAATTCTTAGGCTGTAGAAAAAAGGTGATTAACGTCAACCAAAACAAATAGTAATCAAAACATAGCATACAAAAGTTTCAATTAAGCCTCTATCTTGTAGTGAATGTGATTTCTAAAGAGATGAAGTGAATTCTATAAACATACTCTCTAATGCAAACATGATAGACTTTATTTTAAAATTAAAATATGAGTAAATGCCTTAACACAGAGAATGCAGGTTAATGAAATGACTACTTAATGCCTAAAATGAATCCAGAATGCGAGATTAATGAACAACATTTAACACATAAGTATATAGGCAGTTTAAAAATAGATAAATATAATTGTTTGAAATATAAAAGTATGTTTAAATAAATTAATATATTAACCTAGAGGCATGATTTCTATGTGTGTGTTAATCCTATATACCGCGATTTAAAGAAGAAATGGTGGAAATCGTGTTACTTCTATAAACACGAATTCTAGCGTTGCATCTTGTTATTAAAATTAAATTCCTATAGGCATGATTTCTATTGTTGCCTTTATTATTAAAATCCTATAAACATGCATTCTAGGTGAATCTACTATTAAAAAAGATAAAAATAAAATAAATAAATAATAAATATACAATCCCCATCCCCATAGACCCCATTTTCACTATTGTTACATGTTCGTTACACTCATTACAATCAGATGAAAAATAAATAAATAAAATAATACAACAAATGATGCTAAATTAATTAAAAATCCATAGGCTCTCCCGTCTGGCGGACTCTTGATTGATCAGGAACGAGATGGTACCTGCTTAAAAGTTAGTACAATCATAGATGCATAATAATAAATTAAAAATTATTTACGACTCAATACCACAACTTGACTTTGTAAGTGAAGAGGATAACTTCATTTGCTTCGTACGAGGAAGAGAAGAAGAGAAGAAGTAATGTTATTACTGAGCCAGAATATGTAGAGAATGAGTAAAGAAGTAATCCTCCTTTTTCTTTTTTGAAGGAATGTAAAGACTCTACTTATATGTGGACCCGGAAGAATGATTGAAAAAGAGGTAGATATTGAACTACCCGTTGAAGGGTGAAAAGGAAGGAGAACATTTTCGAGGCAATTACCAAGTTCTTTTCATATATAAAATCATTATATCCAATCAAATCTGATTAACCAAAAATATGATAGCAATAACTCAATCAAATAATTAAAGGTATTTTTTTATGTTTTTAATTTTTTAAAAATCAAATCCAAATTTACCATAAATATTTGGGTACCAAGAGACATGAAAGAAAGGAAATCAATTGACCAGAAATTGAAACTTCCTTAAATACGAAAGTAATAAAGTCGTACATAATCAAAAAAAGGGAAACATGAGTCATGTAAAGCTTTACTAGCAAAATAAGTTAGAAAGATTTTTGGGCGAAATCATATCAAAACTTAACAGAAATATGCTAACCAAAGCTGTCATGTATTAAATTATATTTAAATAAGTGCAACAAAATCCTTAGGACTGCTATCAAAATAAAAGATAAAATTGACACTAATTGAATTAGTAATATTGTCATGATTTAGAGTATATGAGAGGAAGCAAATGATATTAAATACGCTAGAACGGAAAGGAAGACCCAAACTTAAATCCAATTTAGCATAAATAAACAAGTAATGAATTATCACAATTACTAAAGGCATGAAGTCAGAGACAAATGGATGTTTCCTTTCACGAGTAGTCTAAATTAATACTCAAACTACCTTCTTCCAAAAAATCAACTCAAAGTTTGCCAACTATAAAAATCAAATGCATATATTGTAGTCTACACATTTTAACATGCAAGAATTGTCTAGGATTTAATTCTACAAGGGAGAAGAAAAAACTAAATTCATCACAGCCATAAGATTGATCAGAAGAAATAAACTAAAATAATAAAAAAACACATGTATTCATCAACATGAACACTGATCAACCGATATCCAAAATTAGGATTTTTGATGTATAGTCAAGAGTATGAGATTCAAGAAGTTTTCACATATGTCAAAATAAAGTATTTAAAATGAGGAAAACATTATTAAGAACAATTAGATGAAAATCGGTAGAATCCTTTTGTGTGAATCTCATAAGAATTTTCCAGGATATCATAATAACAGGTCCTACCGGAGACAAATTCTCACGAATTTGTTTTAAACTTGTGCATATGATCTGATAAAAAAAAATAGGGAGAGCGGTGAAAGGGGGATTTCGGCCGGAAGAGAGGAAAGAAAAGGAAGGAGGAGGCGGGCGCGCTGCAGTGGCGGAGTCGGGCAGCGTTGGGTGCCGTAGCGGCGCTGATGCGGCGGAAGTTGGCAGTAGGGAAGGGGAGAGAATTCGGTTTTGGTTGGGAGAGGAGGAGCCGGAGGGAGAATGGGGTGGCGATGGATGATTTTTCCGGTGGATTTTGGTGGTTTTCGACCGGAGTTTTTCGGTGACGGCGAGAGACAGACGGAGGTTTGATGGGTCGCCGAGGTTAATGGAGGTTATGGTGGTGCGAGGGAGATAGGTGAAGAGGTTTTCCGGCGCTGAAGGGGAAGAGGGAGACGGGCATGGCGAAGGCGCGAGGTCGGGCGGTTTTCCGGCCAAGCGGTGGCGGATTTGGTTTCTGGAAGAGAAAAATGGAGAGAGGGCGGCAGTGAGGGCGATGGAGGAAGGGATCCGGCGGCTGAGATGTGTTTGGGAGAAAGAAAAATGAAAGTAATTTTAGGGTTTTGGGGGAGGTAATGCTAAATAGGAAATATGTAGGGTTTAATTTAGGCGGTAGGATTAAAGAAGATGATGGACAATGGAATTTAATCTTAGGTTCTGGGTCGGAGTTATGGGTTGTCGGACGGGTTATGGGTTAGGATTTAAATTAAAATTGAATTGAGTTTTCCGGTGACGGCGAGAGACAGACGGAGGTTTGATGGGTCGCCGGAGTTAATGGAGGTTATGGTGGTGCGAGGGAGATAGGTGAAGGGTTTTCCGTCGCTGAAGGGAAGAGGGAGACGGGCATGGCGAAGGCGCAGGTCAGGCGGTTTTCCGGCCAAACAGTGGCCGGATTTGGTTGGAGAAAAATGGAGAGGGAGCGGCAGTGAGGGCTATGGAGGAGGGATCCGGCGGCTGAGATGTGTTTGGGAGGAAAAGAAAAATGAAAGTAATTTTAGGGTTTGGGGGGAGGTAATGCTAAATAAGGGAAATATGTAGGGTTTAATTTAGGCCGTAGGATTAAAGATGATGGACGGCTAGGATTTAATCTTTAGGTTCTGG
>JACEIK010007391.1:66246-76274 GCA_018107945.1 Datura stramonium | reverse complement strand
GTGTGTGTTCTAAAGCAGGTTTGACCCAATGTTCAGCTTTACTTATGACTATTAGATTTCAGCTTTGGGTCAATCGATTCAGTTATGATGTTATGTTATGTTGAGATCATATTTTTCAAAAATAGAATGCAAGCCCTACTATCAGATTCTTATTTTCTTTATATTTTATATTACGCATGTTTTAAATGATTTTATTTATTAAGCGGTTTTACTTACCTTGCATACTCGGTACATTCCACATATTGACCGCATGCTCTATACTGTATCATTTTATGATACAGGCCCCGACACTCAGAATCAACCCTGTCCTTAGCCAACCTATCAGAGTTAGCATCCCACATCTGTTTGTGAGTCCTCCAATTTCAAGGACCATACGTATTCAGTTTTCTTTATGTACTTTCAATTTTCAGTTTTAGTGAGTTAGTTGGGGGCCTGACATCAACTCATCAAACTTAGAGGCTTTTCAGACAAAATGATGTAATCAGCTTCAGATTCATGTGTATTTCTAATGTTGTGCTTATTTTAGACTTCCGCAAAGTTTATCATGTTAAATCTTTTGTTTTTATTGATTGAGTTAGATGTGTGTTCATGCCATGGGTCGACTTGGAGTCCCTCTGGGTTCCTTCTCCCTTGTCTTGGTTCGGGCCTATGTTCAAGTTGTGACAATGAGAATCATCTGAGAATCGTGTTGGGGTTGCTGAAGGAGAAGCAGTTGTATGCAAAATTCACAAAGTGTGAGTTTTAGTTGGACTTAGTATCTTTTCTGGGACATGTGGTCTCCATGGAGGGAATCAAGGTTGACCCACAGAAGGTGGAGGAAGTCAGAAACTGGGCTAGGCTAACTAACGTGATCGAGATTCAAAGTTTTGTAGGGCTATCTAGCTACTACTACCAGTTTTTCAAAGGGTTTGCATCCATTACCTCAGTACTAACCAAGTTGACTCAAAAGGATGTACCTTTCCAGCGGTTGGAGGAATGTGAAGCGAGTTTTCAAAAGCTCAAGACCCTACTAACCACAGAACCTATCCTAGCATTACCGATTGAAGGTAAAGATTTTGTTGTTTATTATGATGCCTCACGGTCTGGTTTGGGTGTTGTGTTAATGCACGAAAGGCAGGTATTGCTTATGCCTCAAGACAGTTAAAGGTGCATGAGAAGAATTATCCTACGCATTACCTAAAACTAGCAGCGGTGGTGTTTGCTCTAAAAATCTAGAAGCAATACCTATACGGGGCTTGTTGGAAGGTATTCACAGATCATTGCAGCCTACAGTATGTGTTTTTCCAGAAGGATCTCAATTTGATGTAGGGAGGTGGATGGAACTGCTTAAGGTCTATGACGTCACCATCTTGTATCACCCATGGAAAGCTAATGTGGTGGCAGATGCGTTGAGTCGGAAAGAAGTAAGTATGGGCTATCTAACTTGTGTGGAAGTTACCCGACAACTTATGGCCAGGGACTTTTAGACACTGGCAAACAATTTGATGAAGCTCTCTTTGATAGAAACAGGTGGGATTATTTCTAGTATGGAGGCTAAGTCATCACTTTTAGAAGAAATAAAGGCAAGACAGTTTGAGGAGGAGAAGTTAGGTAAGATCCGAGATAAGGTTTTTCAAGGAGAAGCGAAGGAAGCAGTGCTAGATGGTGAAGGGGTTCTGAGGATAAAGGGACGCATGCGTGTTCCCTGAGTTGGTGAACTAATTAAGACTCTTCTAGTAGAAGCTCACATATCGAGGTACTCTATTCACTCTGCAGTAACCAAAATGTACCATGACCTGGTGGCACTATTGGTGGGGTAGAATGAAGAGAGATATTATTAACTATGTTGCCCAATGTTTGAATTGTCAATAGGTGAAATACGAGCACTAGAAGCCTAGGGGAGTACTTTAGAGGTTGCCTATTTTGGAGTGTAAATGGGAGAGAATAGCTATGGATTTCGTGGTTGGTCTTCCAAAGACTTTGGGGAAGTTTGACTCCATTTGGGTCATTGTGGACAGATTGACCAAGTCATCTCACTTTTTCCTATCCAAGTGACTTATAATGCCGAGAAGTTGGCCAAGCTGTATGTGAAGGAAGTGATTCGGTTGCACAGGGTGCCAGTTTCAATTGTGTCTGACAGGGTTACTCAGTTCACGTCTCATTTCTAGAAGACCTTACAAGCAGAGTTAGGCACTAGATCGGACTTGAGCACAACCTTCCATCCTCAGATAGATGGACAGTCAGAAAGGACCATCCCAGTGTTACAATACATGCTCCAGGCCTATGTTATAGATTTTTAGGGCCATTGGGATAAATTTCTACCCTTGGCAGAGTTCGCCTATAACAACAGGTCTCTACTCAATTGATTTGATTCATTTGAGGTGCTACCTTGGGAGACAGATTTGCTAAAGGAGTCTTTGGAAAAATTTCAAGTAATCCAAGAGCATCTGGTGGCGGCTCAAAGTAGACAAAAATAATATGCCAACAAGAAGGTACAAGATATGGAGTTTATGGAGGGAGAACAAGTTTTGCTCAAAGTATCCCCCATGAAGGGGGTGATGAGGTTCGGTAAGCAGGGAAAGCTTAGCCTGAGGTATATTGGATCATTAGAGATCCTCCAAAAAGTGAGAGAAGTAGCTTATGAGTTAGCTTTACCACCAGGGCTATCTAGGGTACATCTGACATTCCAAGTTCCAATGCTGAAGAAGTATCATGGAGATGGATTATATACTATCAAATAGGACTCCGTGCTACTAGATGAGAATTTTTACTATGAGGAAGAGTCGATATAAATATTTACTCGGGAGGTCTGCAAGCTGAGATCAAAGAAAATTATGATGGTAAAGGTCTAGCGGAAGAATCATCCTATAGAGAAAGGCACTTGGGAGACCGAGGCTGATATGCCGAGCAAATATCCTTAATTATTTATGGAAGCTGGTACATTCTCTTCTTTGCTTATATATAGGCCATTCGGGGATGAACTGATGATTTTGGAGGAGCTACTAGTTTGGGGGAGCGTTGCAGTGACAGATTTCCTGTTGCAATGAGACTATGGTAACGGTCGGAGTTTTCCATAACGGACCAAAGAAATAACCGCCGGATCTGTTGTAGCAGTTGTTTGACCGCCATAGCGGGTCTGCTATAGAAGGTAGAGGGATGGAACAGCCCAACTGGGGAGGTTCGAAGATAGGTAGCAAGGCTCACTTTTATGCTTTTCCTAGTAGGCCCGAGGTAGAGGCTTCAGATGTTGTTATTACAGGTATGATTTTCATGTCCAGAAAAATGGTTAGTGCGTTGTTTGATCTGGGTTCTACATTTTCATATGTGTCTGCTTATTTTGCATTGGGATTGGATCCTGTTTATGATGTTCTTTATACTCCTATCCATGTGTCTACTCCTGTCGGGGATATTGTGGTGGTGGATAGGGTTGTTTGGGATTGTATTGTTGATTTCATAGGGTTTGACACTCTAGTAGACTTAGTGATCTTGGACATGGTTGATTTTGATGTGATTTTAGGAATGAGCTATCTATCTACTTACCATGTCATTCTAGATTTTCATGCTAAGACCATCACTATTTCACGCCCAGGGTCGTTCAGGTTGGAGTGGAAAGGGAACTATAACCCTTCTCCTAAGAAACTCATTTCCTATATTAGTGCCCGTAAGTTGATAGAGTAGGATTGTTCAATGTATCTAGCACATATTTGGGATACTAGTTCCGAGGGTCCTTCCATAGAGTCGGTCCAAGTGGTTTGTGAGTTCTTGGAGGTGTTCCCTATAAATCTGTCCGGCATGTTGCCGGACCGCGATATTAATTTTTTCATAGACTAAGAGCCAGGGACCCGACCCATTTCTGTTTCGTCGTACCAAATGGCACCAGCTGAGTGGAGAGAACTCAAGAAACAATTGCAAGAGCTGCTTAATAAGGGGTTTATCAGACCGAGTGTCTCTCCGTGGGGTGCCCCGGTCTTGTTTGTGAAGAAGAAAGACGGTAGTATGCGTATGTGCATTGATTACCATCAGTTGAACAAGATAACTATTTGAAACAAGTACCTTCTTCCTCGAATGGATGATTTTTTTTATCAGTTATAGGGAGCAACTGTGTTTTCAAAGATTGAATTGAGTTCAGGTTATCACTAGCTGAAGATTCGAGCTGAGGATATTCCAAAAAAAGCCTTTTGGACCAGGTATGGGCATTATGAGTTTCTAGTCATGTCGTTCGGACTCACTAATACTCCAACTGCATTCATGTGCTTGATGTATGGTATCTTCACACCCTACTTGTATTCCTTTATGATTGTGTTTATTGATGATATCTTGTTATATTTTAAGACCAAGCAGGAACATGAGAATTATTGAGAATCGTGTTGGGGTTGTTGAAGGAGAAGCAGTTGTATACCAAATTCATAAAGTGTGAGTTTTGGTTGGACTTGGTGTCTTTTCTTAGGCATGTGGTCTCCAAGGAGGGAATCTAAGTTGATCCACAGAAGGTGGAGGCTGTCAGAAACTGGGCTAGGCCAACTAACATGACCAAGATTCAAAGTTTTGTGAGGATGGCCAGCTACTACCGTCGGTTGTCAAAGGGTTTGCATCCATTGCCTCAATACTAACCAGGTTGACTCAAAAGGATGTACCTTTCCAATGGTTGGAGGAATGTGAAGTGAGTTTCCAAAATCTCAAGACCCCACTAACCACAACACCTATCCTAGCATTACCGATTGAATGTAAATATTTTGCTTTTTATTGTGATGCCTCACGGTCTAGGTTGGTTGTTATGTTAATGCACAAAAGGCAGGTCATTGCTTATGCCTCAAGACAGTTAAAGGTGCACGAGAAGAATTATCCTATGCATGACCTAGAACTAGTAGCAATGGTATTCGCTTTAAGAATCTGGAGGAACTACCTATACGAGGCTTGTTACGAGGTATTCACAGATCATCATAGCCTACAATACGTGTTTTCCCAGAAGGATCTCAATTTGAGGCAAAGGAGGTTGATGGAACTACTCAAGGTCTATGACGTTACCATCTTGTATCACCTAAGGAAGGCTAATATGGTGGCAGATGCGTTGAGTTGGAAAGCAGTAAGTATGGGTTGTCTAACTTGTCTGGAAGCTACCCAACGACCGATGTCCAGGGACTTTTAGACACTGGAAAACAGTTTGATGAGGCTCTCTTTGACATAAATAGGTTGGATACTAGCTAGTATGGAGGCTAAGTCATCACTGTTAGAGGAAATAAAGGCAAGACAGTTTGAGGATGAGAAGTTGGGTAAGACCGGAGATAAAGTTTTGCAGGGAGAAGCAAAGGAAATAGTGATAGATGGTGAAGGGGTTCTGAGGATAAAGGGGTGTGTGTGTGTTCCCTGAGTTGGTGAACTAATTAAGACTCTTCTAGTAGAAGCTCACAACTCGAGGTAATCCATTCACCCTGGAGTCTCCAAAATGTACCATGACCTAAAGCGGCACTATTGGTGGGGCAGAATGAAAAGAGATATTGTTGACTATATCGCCCAATGTTTGAATTGTCAACAGGTGAAATATGAGCAGAAAAAGCCTAGGGGAGTACTTTAGAGGATGCCTATTCCCGAATGGAAATGGGAGATAATAACTATGGATTTCATGGTTGGTCTTCCAAAGACTTTGGGAAAGTTTGACTCCATTTATGTCATTGTGGACAAATTAACCAAGTCAACTCACTTTTTTCCTGTCCGAGTGACTTACAATGTCGAGAAGTTGGTCAAGTTGTATGTGAAGGAAGTGATTCAGTTGCATGAGGTGCCAGTGTCAATTATGTCTAATAGGGTACTCAGTTCACCTCTCATTTCTGGAAGGCCTTACAGGCAAAGTTAGGCACCAGGTTGGACTTGAGCACAGCCTTCCATTCTCAGACAGAAGGACAGTCATAAAGGACCATCCAAGTGTTAGAAGACATGCTCCGGCCCTATGTTATAGATTTTGGGGTCCATTGGGATAAATTTATACCCTTGATAGAGTTCTCCTATAACAACAACTATCACTCGAGCATTAGTATGGAGCCATTTGAAGCTCTATATGGGAGGAAGTACAAGTTTCCAATTGGTTGATTTTATGCATTTGAGGTGAGACCTTGGGTGATAGATTTTCTGAAGGAGTCCTTAGAAAAAGTTTAGGTAATCCAAGAGCATCTAGCGGCGGATCAAATTAGACAAAAATAATATGCTGAAAAGAAGGTACGAGATATGGAGTTTATAGAGGGAAAACAAGTTCTACTTAAAGTATCCCCCATGAAGGGGGTGATGAGGTTCGGTAAGTAGGGCAAGCTTAGCCTGAGGTACATTGGATCATTTGAGATCCTCCAACAAGTGGGAAAAGTAGCTTATGAGCTGGTTTTACCCCTAAGGCTGTTTGGGGTACATCTGACATTTCATGGGGATGGATCATGCATTATCAAATGGGACTCCGTGCTACTAGATGTGAATTTTTCCTATGAGGAAGATCCAATGGCGTTATTATCTAGGGAGGTCCGCAAGTTGAGATCAAAGGAAATTGCGGCGGGTAAAGGTCTAGTGGAAAAATCATCCTATAGAGGATTCCACTTGGGAGATTGAGGCCGATATGTAGATCAAATATCCTTAATTATATGTGGAAGCTGGAATGTTCTCTTCTTTGTTTGTATATAGGCAGTTTGGGAACAAATGGTGTTTTAATTGGTATCTGATGTAATGACCCATATGTCCTTAGAGGGAAACGGACTTAGAACACTCAAAAAAGGCGAGAGATGAACAGAAAACATTGTGAAATGAGATAAGTGTAAAACTAATGATTTTTGAGGAGCTACTAGTTCGGGGGACCGCTGCGATGATAGATTTCCCGCAGCGAGACCATGGTAACAGTCGGAGTTTATCATAATGGACCAAAGGAATAATCGTTGAATATGCTATAGTAGCTTTTTGGCCTCCATAGTGGGTTTGCTGCGGCTATAAGGTGACCGTTGTAGAAGAAAATGGGAATCAGATAAGTTTTAAATGGGAGTTCAGGGGTTACACCCCATTTATTTTAAGTTTCAAAAATTCTAAAACAGAGACAATCTTCCCAAGAACTGAGTGATTCCCTTCCCAAGGTAAGAGTTTGTTTTGTATTCTTGTTATTTCAATTTCCCTAGCCCCGTAGAATTAAGGGGACCTTTAATGGTGAATTTCTAGCAAGAAAATTGTTATTGATAGAAGTAGGGCTAAAAATCATGGGGAAGTTATGGGTGTTGATTCTAAGATCAATAGATGGTAATGATCGCTTCTCAAATGTGGTGCTCCCGTACAATCTAGTTCCTATGGAAACTAAAACCTAGAACGAGGTGGAATGGAGTCTTTAGCCCTAAATTACCTAAAAAAAGGTTGAGGGAGTTAATGAATAAGAATTGAACCATGGGAAACGAAGTGGTTATGATAATGGGTAGATGGGGCATGATGTGAATCCCCAAAATAATTTTTTAGATAGTAGATTATTGATTTTGTGTTACTTTCTTGTCTATAGACTTTGAGCGTTCAGAGGCGTTGAGAAAAGGCAAGGCTCTAGCTGTCTAATTGTCATTCAAAATCCTTCATATCGAGGTAGGTTATGGTTAGAGGAGTTAGACTATACATAATGGTCTATATAATTGTGTGCAATGATGTGTTTCTTGAGTTTGTGAATTCTATTTGTGGTGATGATTGCCTTGTTAAAAATTAGCTGTTGAAATAACTTGTTATGTTGATGTCACCAAACCAACATGAAATTGTATTGAAACCTATTAAGTATATTCCTTGATATTACTATTGACTGAATGATGAATTATTAAACTCTGGGAGTATGAAAGGTGGATTGTGACCTCCTAAAAGTTGTGATGATAAACCCTCTATGATATGATAGTACGAGAAAGAATAGGGGTAATGAGAATATCCTGAGATGAGAGGCTCGTGCTCAAGGGGAGCATCCGAGTAAGAAATATGTGTTGAGTGGCTCATGTACGAGGATAGTATCCAAATGAGCATATAAGTGGGAGCGGGAACCACGCCGGTAAGTATATGAATTTTTAGAGTCCTCTGTAGGTCATGACTGGAAGGGCAGAAATAAGACCATCTAACATGTGTGTACATCGAGGTTGTGCGTTGAAGTATTCATAGTGATATGACGGAAGCGTGTGCCATGCATATCTCTATTTATTTTACTTGTTCTATTTTATGATGCACTGTAATTGTGTTGGAATTTGGAATGAATAAGTTTTATTTGGATGAACTAAAATTGAATTCATGTTTTGTGATCGTATTGCGAGAAAGTTTTAGACTTGATGTCAATAGAAATAAATGAATACTAGAATTTGAGCGTGCCAATGTTGTTATGAACTATATTGTATATCGTATGTGGCTATGTAGTAATTCGTGTGTAGAATATAATGGCTTTTGGGTTCCTGAATGAATGGATGATGTGTGGTGTGTCAAAGAGTTAGTGAAATAATTTAAATACAGCTTATTCGAGCTACTTCCTAGGGTAATACCACTTCAGCCGGATATGCTCCGCTACAGCGAGACCGCGGCAGAGGTCAAGTGATCACTGCAGCGAAGAGCCTAATCCAGTGAGCAGGTCGTTGCACCCTAAAAAAAGAGTTGAATTTCTTGAAATATGCAATGTATGTTTGATGTGTTCCGTCATTTACATTTATATATATATATTATTATATACGGTCGGCCGATGATGCCTACCAGTACATGTTCATACTGACGCTACTCCTGCACTTCTTTTCTGGGTGCAGAAACAGACTCCGGAAGCTCATCACGACCTCACCTCTAAGGCCGACACTTACTCTGAAAGGTGAGCAATGCGGAATGGGATGCTTTATCCTCCTTTGAAGATGTCCTTCCTCCATACATTACATCATTTCTTTATTTTTACTTAAACATTTCTAGACTTGTAGTTAGATGTTGAAGTGTAATGACTTTTGAATCTTGGGGAGTATTATTTGTTTTGGTTTATAAGTTTATTATATTTTTCGAATATTTTATTTCATTTTATTATAAGTGTTATTTCCTTCTAAATGATTAATGTCGGGATAGTAGTTGAGAATCGTTGGTTCACCCACCGGGGGGTTAGTGTGTGTGCCAATCATGGTGATTTGGGTCGTGACATCGATGAAGTGAGAATAAGAAAAACCAGTGCCAAACTTAATGGCATACCAAATATCATGTTCTTTCTCTTTTTACAGATCAACACATTTAGCATAAAAAAACACGCTGAAGTCTCAACAATATCTATTGTGTCCATATTTGTGGAATGGATTCACTTGAGGAGAATCGAATTGTCAGCAATATGGTGTCATTCCTTTTGTGTTAAAGTCTAATGATCCTACTTTAATTTAATGGAATGAACTGTTTCTTTTCTTAAATTTAATTTACTTAATCTCAATCACTAACAAGTAATTAATTCTATTTTTGTTACAACATTAAATTCTCTTGGCACTTCTATGTTCAAAAGTCAGTCGGGGATTCCCATTCCTCTTCCTATATTATAAGGAGAATAAAAGCTTCCAACTTACGAACAATATATATCTTCATTATTATGTTAACAATAAAAAAGATAAATGTTGAGATGGATGAGATAATGATTAAAGAATCAGTAGAAATTGATGAGCAAGAATGGATATCTATGGCACTTTAGTTGATTACAAAGGATAGAGTTCCTCTCAAAACTTGAGCTTGTGGACGGAAAACCTCTTTATTTATCATGGATAAGAAATCATCGACGAAGTATCACAATTACACTAAAGTTTCACTTTTCTTTACGTCTCAAAGACCAAGAACTAAAAATATGCAATTAAGTTTGCTTTAGCTGCAAAATTTATGGATTTATCTTATATCTACTGTCAATATAAATAATTTTTTACACAAACAATGGATTTTGACCTGTCAAAGAAATTACTTGCCTTATTTGTTAGGTTAATAATTTCTCTTATTATGATAATTACATTTATTATTTTTGATCGGACTTGATAATGTTTAGGTCTTAGGAGATTAGGAATTATGAAAACACCCTTACTAAA
>JACEIK010007391.1:0-56080 GCA_018107945.1 Datura stramonium | reverse complement strand
GAGGGGAGCATCTGGTTGAGCATATGAGTGGGAGCAGGTAGCACGCTCGTACAGTATATGGATTTCTAGGCTCCCCTGCAGGGCATGACTGGAAGGGCAGAAATAAGACCCTCTGATATGTGTGTACATTGTTGATCAATGATTGAGTGTTCATGGTAATGTAATGGAGGTGTGTACCCGACATGTCACCATTTGTTGTATTATTTGATTTACTATAAGAGTTTAAGAATCGAACTACATATGTGGGTACCAGACTGAGCTGAACTGTTGAGGTGTTGTAAGGACTTGATGGTGGGAATAGCAAAATGTGGACTGTGATTGAGTTGTGCAATCTTTGTGAATGATTCATTCCTTATCCTATGTGGTTATGTGGCATCAATTGTCTATTGATGACTATGAATAGTGTGGATGATTACAATGATTGTGAGTTGTAATGAGTTAATAAAATATTGAGTGGTGCAACTAAGTCAAGCTACTGCCAGGGCATTACCACTGCAGTAGAATTTGTTCCGCCGTGGCGAGACCGTGGTAGTGGTCAGCGGTGAAGGCCCAATCTAGTGAGCAGGCTGGTTAGCACTTGAGCATAAGTAATTTCAAAAATGTGTATTGTTTATATATGAATGATGTTCTGAGCTAATTGTATAGTTTTGTTTACATATATGTATGTTATTATGTAAGGTCGATAGATGATGCCTACCTGTACCATGTTTTATACTGACGCTACTCCTGCAATTCTTTTCTGAGTGTAGAATTCGATCCCAGAAGCTCATCTCAACATCACCTCTAGAGCAGCAGCAGACTAATGGAAAGGTGAGCAATGCAAGATGTGCAGTTCTATTTCTCCTCTAAAGATGTCTCTTGTTTAGATATTGATAGCTTCTTAATCATTTCTATTTTGATACAATCTTAGATAATGTTAGGTAGACATCTTCATGTGTAATGACAATCAAAGTCTGGGAGTGTTTTAACAAAGGGTTGTTATTATTTTTCGTTTATTATGAAGTTCCGATATTTATATCAAATTGTGTTTTACTCTTTCTGAATGTCGATGGTTTGGGGTAAATAGTGGAGATATGTAGTTCGCCCATCGGGGGTTTAGTGTGGGTGCCAATCACGGCTATTTGGGTTTTGAAAAGTTAGTATCTAAGCTCTAGGTTCATTGATCTCATTGCACTAAGATGAGTCTAGTAGAGTCACACAAATTGATGTGGAGACATTCATAACTTATCTTCGAGGGGCTGTAGGAGTTTAGGAAAACTCCCTTCTTTCTTTCCTTTTCATAAGATTACTTTATTCCAATTAGTATATATTGATCCAAATTGGTATCTAACAGTTCTTCTTTATTTCTCTCACAGATGGTGAGAACACGTGCAGGCTAAAATTGAGAGAAAACACCCGAGCCAGTAGCAACAACCGCAGTTTGTAGCAACAGAGGTCACGGGCGGAGGCCTGCTACTGCTAGAGGAGGGGCCCACGCTCTTGCTCCTGTTCGAGAAAGATTAGCATCCCTTTTGTACCACTAGTCGATTTGGTTATAGAGTTAGGTGGCTCAGCTTTTAGCCACCTCTTCACTNTGCTCCTGTTCGAGAAAGATTAGCATCCCTTTTGTACCACTAGTCGTGAATGAGAGGGCGGCTATGGAGGTGGAGGTTCCTACTTAGGGAGAGGTTGCAGCTGCTCCAGTATCCTCTAAGCAACTGGCTCAGGTTCTTAACCTTCTAAGTGACCTCATGGGTAATGGGGTAGTTCCATCAACTCCTGCAGGGCATCAGTCGGGGATACAACATGCAACTATTGTGGCTCCCCATATTGATGATATGTCAGAGGAAGTGATGTTCCCGAGACTGGTAGCTAGACTAGTAATGATCGGAGAAGAACATGACTTGTTCTAGAGGTTCACCAAGATAAAGCATTCAACCCTCTATGGTACTGAGGTGAAGGATGCCTACGAGTTCATAATTGACTGTCATAAGAGGCTCCACAAAATGGGGGAAGTGGAGAAGTACAGGGTAGAGTTTGTCACTTTCCAATTGATGGGTGATGCTAAGCTCTGGTGGAGGGCTTTTCTGGAGTGCATACCTGCAGGATCACCACCATTGACCTGGACCCAGTTGTGCTCCACTTGTCTGGAGAAGTACGTACCCCGTACCCTAAGAGATAAGAGGCAGGATAAGTTGACCACCATCGAGCAAGGGGGCTCTTCAGCCTCAGCATACGAGAACTGATTTCACTCACTATCCAAGTATGCTCTACCCTTACTACCCACTGAGGAGGAGAGGATCAGGCGATTTTTTAAATGCTTGAATATGGGTCTCCAACTATCAGCCCTTCAAATGGTCTCTGCAGGTAGGACCTTTCAGGAAGTAGTGGAGTATGTGAAAAACGTGGAGGTAGTGAAATAGGATGGTTATGTGAAGAATGTTGAGAATAAGTCTTGGAATGTGGGTTCTTACAGCGGGTATTTTTCTAGAACTCCGGTACCTTAAGACTATTCAGGGCGCCCTATTTAGTGAGCCATGCAGGTGTTAGTTGGGGGTTCGCCAGGGACCACTCCACGACTAGCAGGTACAGTCGGAGTAACCAAATAATGCGCTCGGATATTGGGGCTCATCCTATTTTTTCTATTTTTACTCAAAGACCAATAATTGAGAAGATGTGTCCTAAGTGCGGAGAGTATGGCCATATCCACATATGGTTCCCCAGTTAGGGAGGGGCAGTCAGCCAGTGGTTAGAGGGGGCACCTAGACAGGTAGAGGAGGTGCTCTGACCGGAAGGGATGACAAGAAGTCCAATGGAGGGTTTGCAAAACCCAACAAGGGTGGGTTATAGACGGGTAATTAGGCCAACTTCTATGCATTCCTAGGTAGGCTCGAGGAAGAGGCTCCCGACGCCGTTATCACAGGTATGATTTTTGTGTCTGAAAAACTATAGCTTTGTTTGATCTTGGTTCTACTTTTTCCTATGTGCCTACTTATTTTTCTCTGGTATTGGATCTTGTTTATGATGTTCTTGATACTCATATCCATGTGTTTACTCCTATTGGGGATTCTGTGGTGGTGGATAGGGTATGTCATGATTATATTATTGACTTTGTGGGTTTTGATACTTTGGTATATTTTGATTTGATTATGAGGATGAGTTGGTTGTCTCCTTACCATGTCATTCTGTACTGTCATGGTAAGATAGTCACTATATCGGGCCCAAGGTCGTTTAGGTTGGAGTGAAAAGGAAATTGTTGCCCTGCTCCTAAGAAACTCATTTTCTATATTTGTGGCCAAAAATTGATAGGGCGGAGGTGTTCAGAATATCTAGCTTATATTCAGGACACTAGTTTAGAGGGTCCTTCCATAGAATATGTCTTGGTAGTTTATAAATTCTTAGCGGTACTTCCTGTGGATATGTTTGGCTTGCGCTAGACCGCGATATTGATTTCTGCATAAATTTAGAGCCAGGGACCTGACCTATTTATATACCGTCGTATAGAATGGCACCAGCTGAGTTTAGAGAACTCAAGAAATAGTTGCAGGAACTGCTTAGTAAGTGGTTTATCAGGCCGAGTGTCTCTCCATGGGATGCCCCGGTCTTGTTTGTGAAAAAGAAGGACGGTAATATGCAGATGTGCATTGATTACCGGCAGTTGAATAAGGTAACTATCCAGAATAAATACCCTATTTCTCAAATAGATGACCTATTTGATCAGTTACAAGGGGAAGCAGTATTCTCCAAGATTGACCAAAGATCGGGTTATCATCAATTGAAGATTCGTGCTGAGGATATTCCCTAGACAGCTTTTCAAACTAGGTATGGACATTATGAGTTCCTAATCACGTCCTTTGGACTCACTAATGCTCCAGCACATTCATGAGCTTGATGAATGGTATCTTCAAACCCTATCTAGTTTCATTTATAAACATGTTCATTAATGATATCTTTGTATACTCTAAGACTAAACAGGAACATGAGAATCATTTGAGGATCGTGCTAGGATTGCTGAAGGAGAAACAGTTGTACTCCAAGTTCACCAAATGTGAATTTTGGTTGGAACCGATATCTTTTCTGGGATATATGGTCTCTAAGGAGGGAATTAAGGTGGATCCACATAAGGTGGAGGCGATCTGAAATTGGGCTAGGCCTACTACAGTGATAGAAATTCAAAGTTTCATGGGGCTGGCCAGTTACTACCATAGGTTTGTGAAGGGATTTACATCCATTGCCTTAGTGCTGACAAGGTTGACTCAAAGGATGTGACTTTTTAATGAACTTAGGAATGTGAAGAGAGTTTTCAAAAGCTCAAAACCCTACTAACCAAAACACCAATCTTGGATCTACCTGTTGAAGGTAAAGATTTCGTAGTATATTTTGATGTCTCACAGTTTGGGTTGGGTATTGTGTTGATGCAGGAAGGACAAGTCATTACTTATGCTTTGAGGTAATTGAAGGTGCACGAGAAGAATTACCCCATGCATGACCTGGAATTGGCAACGGTGGTGTTTGCTCTAAAAATCTGGATCCACTACCTGTATGGGGCTTATTGTGAGGTGTTCACAAACCATCGCAGCCTACAGTATGTGTTCTCCCAGAAAGATTTGAATATGAGATAGAGGATATGGATGGAACTGCTTAAGTATTATGATGTGACAATCTGGTATCACCTAGGGAAGGAAAACGTGGTGGCCGATGCCTTGAGCCGAAAAGCAGTGAGTATGGGCAGTCTAGCTTGCTTGGAAGCTACTCGGCAGCTGATAGCCAGAGAAGTCCAGACACTGGTGAATAGCCTGATGAGACTTTCATTAATAGAAAAAGGTGGGATACTAGCTAGCATAGAGGCTAAGTCATCACTGTTAGAAGAGATAAAAGCCAGGCAGTTTGAGGATGCGAAGCTGAGTAAAATTCGAGACAAGGTCCTATGGGAGAAGCTAAGGAAGTAGTGCTAAATGGTGAAAGGGTCCTGAGGATAAAGTGATGTGTTTGTGTTCCCTGGTTTGATGAGTTGATTAAAACCATCCTGGCAGAAGCTCACAACTCGAGGTACTCCATTCATCCTGGGGTTACTAAAATGTACCATGACTTGAAGCGGCATTATTGGTGGGGCAGGATGAAGAGGGACATTGTGGATTATGTCGCCCAGTGTTTGAACTGTCAGTAGGTTAAGTACGAGCAGCAGAAGCCTAGGGAAGTTCTACAGAGGATATGTTCATCCCAGAGTGGAAATAGGAGAGGATAGCAATGGACTTCATGGTTGGTCTTCCAAAGAAATTGGGGAAGTTTCTCCATTTGGGTCATTATTGACAGACTGACTAAGTCTCCCCACTTCTTTCCTGTTCAAGTAACTTACAATACTGAGAGACTAGTCAATTTGTATGTGAAGGAGGTGATTCGGTTGCATGGGGTGCCAGCTTCGATCGTGTCGGATAGTGGTACTCAGTTCACCTCCTCTTTCTGGAGGACTTTGCGGGCAAAACTAGGTACCAGGTTAGATTTGAGCAAAACCTTCCATCCGCGAATAGACGGACAGTCAAAAAGAACCATTCAGGTGTTAGAAGATATGCTTCAGGCCTATGTGATAGATTTTGGTTGCCATTGGGACAAATTCTTACCTTTGGGGGAGTTTGCTTACAACATAGTTATCATTCGAGCATTGGCATGGCGCCATTTGAAGCTCTGTATGGGCGGAAATGCAGGTCTCCAATTGGGTGGTTCAATACACTTGAGGTGAGACCTTGGGGTACTGATTTTCTTAAGGAGTCCTTAGAAAAGGTTTGGGAAATTCAAGAATGTCTGGTAGCTTCCCAAAGTAGGCAAAAGCAATATGCAGATAGGAAAGAGAGAGATATGGAATTCATGGTAGGAGAGAAAGTGTTGCTCAAGGTATCCCCCATGAAGAGGGTAATGTAATTTGGGAAGCGGGGAAAGCTTAGCTCGAGATACATTTGGCCGTTTGAGATTCTCTGATGCGTGGGGCAAGTAACTTATGAATTAGCGTTGCCGCCAGGACTGTCAGGAATACATCCAACCTTCCATGTTTCCATATTTAAGAAATACCATAGAGATGAATCCTGCATAATTAAATAGGACTTGGTGTTGCTAGATGAAAATTTGTCCTATAAGGAGGAGCTAGTGGAGATAGTAGATAGAGAGGTCCGCAAGTTGAGATCGAAGGAGATTACAATGGTAAAGGTCCAGTGGAAGAATCATCCCATAGAGGAAGCCACATGGGATACCGAGGACGACGTGTGGAACAAATATCCTCAACTGTTTGTGGGATCTGGTATGCTCTCTTCCTTGCTTTTGTAGGTCATTCAGGGATGAATAGTTTGAATTGGTATCTAATGTAACTACCCCTATGTCATTAAAAGGGAAATAAGTTTGGAGCACCCTAACTAGACTAAGTCGTTGGGTAGGAAGGCATTGGTTGAGTGTTAGTGAAAATTTTGAGTTAGGGAGTGGTTTAAAAGCAGAATTGGGAGATACTAGTTATGGGGGACCGCTATAGCAGGGGAATTTTTTCTACAGAAAGAACAATATGATGGTCAGAGTCCCGTTGTAACAAACTAAGAGAATAATTGTTAGATCTATCGTGGCGGTGCCCTGACCGCCATAGCATGTCTGCTGCAGTATAAAAGTGACCGCTTCAGTGGATGATGGGAATCAGTAAGTGAATTTTAAATGGGATTTTAGGGGTTATGCCCCATTATTTCTAAAGAACAAACTCCCAAGAGCTAGAGGCGATTTTCCCCAAAAGCAATACAATTCCCCTTCTCAAGGTAAGAAACTCGACTTACTTCTTCTATGTTCTATTCCTTAACACCTATGAATCAAGGGGGGATCCCTAATGGTGAAATTGCTAGCAAAAGAACCCTAGGTTGATAGAACTAGGGCGAAATAATGGGGAACTAATGGGTGTTGATCCCTAAGTTTAGAAGGGAGTAATGATCACTTCCAAAAGTGAAGTTCTTGTAGAACGTTGTTCATGTGGAAGTGAGATCTAGAACTATGTGAAATTGGGACCTTTATCCTTAAAAACTGCCTTAAAAGGATTTGAGGGAGTAATTTTAAAGAATTAAAGACATAGAAAATGAAGGGATTGTGATAATGAGTAGAATGGGGTGGGTTTGAATTCTCAAAACCCTTGATGTCACGCCCCGCCCTGGAAGGTATGACTGGCACCTGGTGCCCTAGTAGGACCTGGACTGCTATCTGGTGAACCTAAGCACATCTGGTGCCTGGCTAGCTCTATTTCTGATTTCTGGAAACAAAGGGCTATATAACGGATGTAAACACAGCCTCCGGCGGGCTCAGGCTGGCCACTTGTGCCTGTAAAAATAGCTAACCAAACATACTCATAACAAGGAACCTATAGGGCCGACAAGGCCACCATTCTGTCTAGTCATCTAAAACTCAACATGATACTGTATACTACGTGGGTGGCAAGGTCACCACTACTATCCAAACATGGCCCCACACGACCAACTAAACAGACATGCTAAAAAGCTATAACTAAACTGCACGGCCTCACACCGGCTCCAGCTTTGATACAGGAGATAAATATATACAATCTGCAAGCCTCTATGAGTACTGAAAGAAATGATCAGGACAGGGCACGACCTACCCATACTGTACAACAAAAGGAAATAAACTACACCTCAGATATCATCAGGCTCGGATGACAGGAGCTGATGACTCTATGTGGCTGGAATCACGAGGATCATACCTCCTCGTCCACTAGTACCCTGCAGGCCAAGTAATGCGGCCCTTGCTTGGGCGTCATTCCGCTAGTACTTTGGTATGCAAAGCAACTAAATAATACCACTGAATACAACTGAATATAGATAGCATAACTAGCAATTCTGGCAGGAGATAGCTGAATCTGAAGAAGCTGATGAACCGAATCAAGCTTTCTGTACTGATAAGGCAGAGACGTACCCTACTGAAACGCGACGGCCTGCTTTCTAGTGGCTAGTATATCACTTATAATAGAGATCAAGTAGCAAGCAGAGCCAATACCAACCCCATAGCCGGATGGCGCCAAGCAACAAACAATCTATATACCCCTACCGGGTAAAACCAGCCAAAAATAAGTCACTCCACTCACCTTCTCACTGAGCACCTCTACCGGCCCCCTAGATCTCAGGCTCGGGCCATAGCCTCCGATATAAATAACCGTGTCTGAGTCCGGAGGACTCATAATACTATAGCTATATCTGTTTCCTGGACCTGCTCAACAGGGAACATCTGTACTAATACAGTGCCCTGGACACTGCTCAACAGGGCTATCTGGTAGTCTTTGATGAGGCCGGTATGGGGAAAGCTTCATCCCATCTTCATCCAAACTAGGGACGGCATGCCACTCCTTGGAGTGGCGTAAACCCACCCGCTCAGTGGGCGACACGATTACCAACCCAGGGGCGACGAGGAGGCTCAATAAGATGCCCTCACGCCACATCAAGTCTCAACAAACAAATAACACATATAAATAGCAAGCATGTTTAACTGAAAAAGACTATCTGAAATCTGATTTTCTTATTCTGATCTCTTTCTGTATTATCACTGATTCTTTCTGATTATACTGATTCTGTAATCACTTTATTCCAACTGTTTGGCTAATCTGTAGCAAGGATACTATCTATCTGAATGGCTAATCATTAGCCAGATATCATCTGTCTGGATGGCTAGTATGTAGCCATAAAACTGTACGAATGGCTAGTATGTAGCTATAATACTGTCTGTCTATCTGATTTTACTTTACTAACTTTATTCTGAAAATTTGTATCTTTTATTCTACAGTAGCATCTTTAGCAATCATCTAATAAACTATACTGAATCTGGAATGCTAACTCGCCCTATGGCGCATGCTTTATGACGACTCTTTTTCACATCGGCGCGTCCGCAAGTGTACGGGTCGTGCAAGTAATATAGTGGCTCTTCGAATCGGATTGTCGAACCCACTGGGGACTGGACCCATTCCTCTAACTATCAATTTCTAGTGTGACCTTAAATACCTACAGTGTGGTTATAGACATTTTCGATTAAGATTAATTAAGTCTCGTTTGGGTCAACGAAATATTGTGAAATTACCTAGGGCAACATGAAAAAAGAGTTAAACCAGATAATCATGCGAGTCTACGATTTGCAATGGAATAAGCATGGAACTATCAATTATTATTTCACATAATTAGAATTGCATGTTCATGGTCTTTCGAGCCTCTAAACATGGCAATCTAGCCTCACTGCATCATTTTGAGCGAGGAGTCTAATTTCTAGTCGCGGGCAATCAATTATGTTGTGGTTTACGGGGAAGCGATTAGGGACTTTCGTGCGTCTAACCATTTAACTCAACTTAGCCTCACAACTACTTTGTTGAGTGGTGATGTGACATCCCAAGTTGGTCTAACCATTTAACTCAACTTAGCCTCACAACTACTTCTTCGAGTGGTGATGTGACATCCTAAGTTGGTCTTTCATAACCCCCGTGTGTCAACCAAGCACGGTATTAGGTATATTTCTATCCTGACACAAAATCTCTCTCGAGATACAAACATGCTCCTCACATTCTCATGTCCTGACCTAGGTAATGCCTTCTCAAGCTATTACCCAAGATAACAATTATGCTTTCATGGTGATCAATCATAAAAACATCCAACAATCCAGAATGCAAGACAAAAACAACAATCAATAACTTAATTCCAAAACAATTTCATAAAATCACAATCATAATCCATGGCTTCAACCCTACAGGAAGGGTTCTAGCCATTCATGTTCGTAAAACTACTCTACACTACTATTAAACTACTCCTAAACTACATACTTACACGAGTTTGGTAGATGAGAAGGGAATTTTTACAAACCCTCAGTGAGTTCTCCCACTTCTCCCTTCACTCCCTAGGTAGTTTTCGAGAATAAAATCGTGACTAAATAGAATTAGGAATTTAAGGTCCTATTATATTAAATGGAGAACGTGCTTAATTGCTTTGTCGTGGAGCTCAGGTGTCACGGAGTGTATCACGAGCAACGCCTCAAGTGACACGGAGCAACATGAAAGCTCACTTTGGAAATCACCGAAAATTGGCCTCGGCGGCACCTGCCGCGTTGGCGGCGTGTCACGCGCGCTTGGGCAGCAGCGTCTGTTGCTTGGGCAGCGCGTTGACACACGTCAATAATGGCCAACGGCTAGCTGTCGTGGTACGTTGCCAACATGCGGGTGGGCTTTGTGCGCACCACACTGCGTGGCACGTTACCGGCCTTGGTGGAGTACATTTGTGCCTCTCCTTTGACGACGTTCGCGTGTTAATTCCGTTTCCAAGCCTCTACTTCACCAACTCATGGATTAGCTCCTCAAAGTCATCAAAACCTACAAAAACAAAAAAAGACTAATCATGTTGAATGCACATGTCTTCACTTTTATATAAAATCACATGAAAATGTATAAGATAACTTAGATAACAAGACTAATTTAAGTTATAAAGCGTATCATGGGCATGCTATTTTTGCCAGTGATCACAACCCCCACATAAAGCCTTATTAGATCCTCAAACCTTTTACATATCATGCATATGGAGACTCACACGTAACTAATTTAGCAGATAATTTGAGTTACGGCTATAATGGATTACGATAAGATACCGGTTAAAAATGGAACATGCTGAAATACAACTATGTTAAGACTTTAACCTCAGAATCGACTCTCAATCTTAGCAAACTCGTGCGAATCAGGCGGTGCAGAAATCCCACATGAATTTTATCCTTCATTAAACATGTGCCCTCACGGAGAGAGAGTTACCCAATCACACGCAAAAACAATTTTACATCACAACATGTGTGGGCACATAAATAAAATTACCTCACTCTCACAAAGAATTCACATGCATCATGTCTACGATCCATAAGCTTGCCCTTAGTGTTTTACTCCGCTAATTTGAGGATGTATGAATGTAAGATCCGTCGGACATTGTAGGTTGTAATGTAACTCGAATGAGGTAAGGTACTATTCGGCAGTAATAGTGACTATCTTTCCTAAGCGCTTTTAATACATCACGCCCTCATTGCGAACTTCTCTTCCCTTACTTCACCTTTTATCCTTGGTAGTTTTCTTTTTCCCTTTTGTTTCCCTTTTATTTAGGCACTTTTGGCTTATTAATAAGAGTTACATAAATAATTTTTCATTAACTTGTTTTCTTACTCCTTACTAATAATCAACCATTTTCACCCAAGTGCACCTTTGTCCTTTTCTCAACTTTACAGCTTCCACTTTTCCTTCTTTTCATTCTTCTCACTCCTTTACTTTCTTTAGAATTTTTCCTCTTTAAGCGCTTAGGAGCTTTGGATCAAATTCAAGGTTAATGAAAGAAAGGATTAAGCTTATGTTGCGGCTATCAAAAGAATAGGCTCAAGGCTCGCGGGGCTAACCGGGATTAATTTTCAAGGTAGGTAAAATGAGGGATAAAAATTAGGTTAATTGAAAAGAAATGCCTAAATCCTCTCCTCTGATTCACATCCTTGTTTCGTTTTATAAACACACCGGGCAAGTTCTAGACATTTCCCAATAGCATAGAATACTCAAAAAACCTTACACTCATGGCACATGCTCAATTCAAGACACATTCGAGCGAGACTCTTACTCGGCTAATCACAAGAATTCAAACATTGAAAGCCTGATTATATTGAGTCGGAATTCAAGAGCCTAGTGTCTCAAACAAAGTTATAAACTGGCATGCTTCAACAATGCTTGAACATACTTGCATCTTACAATCATATCTAGAACATAACAAGAACACCAAGCATCCATTAGCTACGGTTTCAAAAACTGACATCTATCGACTAATTTTCCTCAAGACGGTGTCATCCATCCATCGTCGGAAAAGTCCTTAGCTATGACTAAACATTATATACAGAAAAATAAAAATAAAAAATAAAAATTTTATTCTTCGGTTCAAAAACCCCCGTCGGAAAAGAGCAGGCAAGAAAAACCAACAGGTGATGAGAGTTTATCAGTGACTCACAAAAAAAATTTTTCAAATTTTTCTCAAATTTTGTCACCTGAAGCATTACATTCACCACCCGATTTGTTAAGGCAAAAAGAATTAAATTTCCTTGTTTCCCTCACCCCACACTTAATTCATGCTATGTCCTCATAGCATCAAATTAACATTTCAAGAGGGTGAGAAATGCTCCCACTGAGCCTTTAGGCCTAGCTAATAATAGCATGTTTTTCCTCAACTTGCCGAAGTGGGTGGTCGACCCTACACTTTTCCTCTTCCATGCTTCGCTTCCTCCTGCGAGATTACTCAGGACTTCCCTCTCTTTTTGTGCCTTTCCACCAAAAACACAAACAAAAAATCGAAAATAACAAAATCAAACAAATCAACTTAAAACATTGTATTTGCGGTACCAGCCCAGGTTGCCTCCCAACGGCGCCTTATTGGCTACGTCGTGGCACGACGGTGACCTGCCCATTACATCCTCATACACGGGTTCTCTTTAGAACCATCTCCTTTCATACGCTGTTTAGAGGAAACAGCCTCCACTCTTTTCCTCCCTTCCTCCAACTTCTTCTCAATTTGAAGCCCTTTTTCAGACTCGGGGCACAGGCAGCCGGCATTGCCTTTAGTAGTGCACAGTGGAATCCTCCACCCCACACTCATCCTCTGCCACACTAGCACGACCAAAAGGTTTTACTGTGTGTGCGGATGGGTTTATTTCTTGGTAGACACGAAGGTTTCTTCATCATCCTCGACCCTCATTTCGGGGTCCCTTCTTTCAAGTCGATCACGGCTCCTCCAGGTGGCCAAGAATGGCGGAGTCCAAGATTAGGGAACTTTGGTCATCACTTTGAATATCTAAAACAATAAAATCAACGGTATGTCATAAATTTACCTACTTTGATGAGAATGTCTACATGATTCCATCAGGTGTCACTCGCGACTTGTCGGCCAATTGCAGCATCAACCTTGTCGGCCTCGGTTTTCCCGGCCGCAAGGTGTTAGATAAGGATAAGGGGCATTAGATTAGCTGCTTTAAGTAAAGCTGGAGCACTTGACTTTACCAATTTGTATGGGGAGGGTAAAACTCCAGGGGTCTTTGAGCTTCTTTGACATTTTGCTCAATACCACAGCCCAGTGCCTCCTCGGTCGGTCTTTCTGATACGGAAGTCCACCAAATCTAACTTTGTTCGCCACCACGTCCTTCAAGTATTTAGCATACTTGGGCATTCCACTGCAAGACATCAATAAAGAAGCAGGGTATATGAAGTTCTTTGAAACTCTCGAAGAACTTTTGGGGCAATATTCACTCCTCCTTGCTCTTTCTTAGTCTACGAGGGAAGGGTGGTGGTGGTCTTTCTCTTGGGGCTGCAATGAAGGTTGTGCATTTTGTGTCTGACACTCGGTTTGCTCAGTATCGGTGGATGGTCACAGTCTTACCAACTCACAGTGCACCTCCGCTCTCGACTCTTTGGAAGCCTTGCATCGGCTAAGCGCCTTAAAGCACTTAGGCTTGATGGCATTGATCTGTCGGGGGGTTAGGATACGCATCACTTGGTAATCCCCTTGCGACCTCATGTTTTGAGCAAGCTTGCTATTTGACCGCACTTTTTTTCAAGATTGTGGGTGGCTATGGCGATTCATTAAGTCTGCTTTGCCCGTCCTCGCACGATTTACACGCTAAGCGATTACGGGTCTCCATAATTTTATGCGTGTTTCACTCAATGCGAGTTTGCTACTATGCCCGTCAATGCCTATTTTGCGTACGTGTTGTTGAGGTTGCATAAAATTCTACTTTGGGTTTCACCCGAAGAATTCGGGTGGCCACTGCCAATTTACATTGAGTTGTTTCCGAAATTCGGATTCCTTTGCATTCCCAACAAAATTGACTGATTCAGAATTGGCTCC
Organism: Datura stramonium; assembly: GCA_018107945.1. Taxonomy (NCBI): domain Eukaryota; kingdom Viridiplantae; phylum Streptophyta; class Magnoliopsida; order Solanales; family Solanaceae; genus Datura; species Datura stramonium. The sequence continues at coordinate 42,197 of JACEIK010007391.1, read as the reverse complement.
ACAAGATTACGCGTTGTGCCCATTATTACCACAAATTTCTCACCAACTCGGAAGGCTTGTTGAGCTGCATTAACATGCAATTGTGTTGGTGCATACTCGGTTTATTGAATTGAGTCATCATTTGATGTTGGAATGAAGGAAATTATTTGTCTTGCCAAGGCATTCAAACCATGCATACATCCTTTGTTCTTCTTCTGCCCTTTTGATAACTCATTGCCACTCACGGGTTTCCTTGTGCAATTAATTAAGCAAAGTGTACAACTCATCATATGTCTTCTCAAGGCTTGCCCACCTTGAGTCTAGTAATATTTTTGTATGTGGAGTCTAGACTTTCCTGAGTATGGGCGGCCTTACGTTCGATTGTTGATGATGAGGACAGAGTCTCAACAATGACTTGAATCTTTCCCAAGCCATATGCAAGTTCTCGTCGAAACACGCTTAAAACTAAGTATTTCACTTCTCGACTTGGCCAGGTTTTCTGAAGGAAAGAATCCTGTAAGGAACTTCCTCCAAGTCCTTCCATGAAGTAATGGAGGTTCGGTGGCTCAGCCTTGACCACTTTTTCTCCTCCCAATAGTGAAAATGGGAAGAGGATTTGTCGGACATGTCTGTGGACACGCCAGGTGGGATGACGTGTCCTTTAATCTCTAGAAAGCTACGTAAGTCTTCCAGCTGCTTGGGTCCTCATGTGCCATTCCGAGTGAGCGGCCACTGAATGTAGCAGCTGCACCATATTGAGTTTAAGCTCAAAGTTCCCTCCAGGAGCTCAGGATTTACGGATACTAGAGTCACATTCGTCGCTAGTGGGATTGTCACTTCGCGAAGCCCAGTCTTCTTTGCCATTGCTTAGATGATAGCTTGTGCTTGCCCGCGGGTGGTTTGTTGTTGTACCTTTTCTTGAAGTCTCTTCATCTTTTGCTCTAGAGCTACTCTCCTTTGCAAATGGATTTGACGTTCGGGTTCAAGCAACGGTTCACAAGTTCTCTATTTCACAACCGGCTCGCGGGACAACACATCACGCAATTGATCGAGACTAAGACCAAGTTTCTCAACCCCAAGGAAAATTTAAAATGACATAAAAATAGATAAGTTATCAAACTTCCATAGGAGTCCGACACTTGACACCAAAAACATGACGACTCTTTTTCACATGAGCGCATCGCAAGTGTACGGGTCGTGCAAGTAATATAGTGGCTCTTTTTAAGAAGCTAGGATTGTCGAACCCACGAGATGGATCCATTCCTCCTAACTATCCATTTCTAGTGTGATATTAAATACCTAAAATGTTGGTTATAGACATTTTCAATAAGAGAATAATTAAGTCTAGTTTGGGTCGACCAATGCAAGAGTACTCACAGGAGCAACATAAGAGTTAAAACCGAGATAATCATGCGAGACTACGATTTGCAATGGGTTAAGCATGGAACTATCAATTGGTATTTCACATAATTAAATTGCATGTTTATGGTCTTTTGAGCCTCTTAACACGGCAATCTAGCCTCAGCTTTGCATCATTGTGAGCGAGGAGTTTAATTTCTAGTCGCGGGCAATCAATTATGTTGTGGTTTACGGGGAAGCGATTAGGGACTTTCGTGCGTCTAACCATTTAACTCAACTTAGCCTCACAACTAATTCTTCGAGTGGTGATGTGACATCCCAAGTTGGTCTTTCATAACCCCAGTGTGTCAACCCAAGCATGGTGTTAGGTATATTTCTATCGACACAAAAATCTCTCTAGAGATACAAACATACTTTCCTCCATTCGTATCTGACCTAGGTAATGCTTTCTCAAGCTATTGCCCAATCTAACAAATATGCTTTCATGGTGATCAATCATAAAACAACCAACAATTCGGAATGCAAGACGATAACAACAATCAATAACTTAATTCCAAAAAAACAATATCATAAAATCACAATCATAATTCATGGCTTCAACCTTTAGAGGAAGGGTTCCTGGCCGTTCATGTTAAATAAAACTACTACACTACTATTTAAACTACTCTAAACTACATACTTACACGAGTTTGGTAGATGAGAAGAATTTGCCAAACCACAGATGAGTTCTCCTTCTCCTTCACTCCTGATAGTTTTCAGAATAAAATCGTGACCAAATGGAATTAGGAGCTAAGGGACCTATTTATAGTAAATGGAGAACGTGCTTAATTTGCTTTGTCATTGAACGGCTCAGGTGTCCACGGAGTGTGCTCATGGCTCTTGCCTCCCAGTGACACGGAGGCATGTAACTCCTTTAAAATCACAGAAAATTGGCCTTGGCGGCCCGCGTTCGCAGCGCGTTGACACCTCCATGTCGTGCGGCCGGCCTGCCGTGGCACGTTGCCCGCGTGCCGAGGTGGCATTGTGCACTGCTTTACTGCCGTGGCGTTAAACCTTGAGTGGGGTGTTTAATCTCTCCTTCAGACGTTCGCGTGTTAAATCCCGTTTCAAGCCTCTACTTAACTCATGGATTAGCTCCTCCAAAGTGTCAAGCTTTAGAAATAAAGACTAATCATGTTGGTTAGCACATGTATTCACATTTATATAAAATCACATGAAAATGTATAAGATAACTTAGATAACAAGACTAATTTAAGTTATAAAGCGTAACACGGGCATCTTTATTTTTCCGTGTCCCGATATGATGTCTGGTCAGAGGACTCTGCCTTGATGTCTGCAATATGAGATAGAAATTCACGGTTCCGGAACACTCAACGGGGGCTACACAGCTTATTTGTGCCTATTCCTGGAACACTCAACGAGGAATATACGTAACGGAGCGTACCAGGACACATACTCAGCAGGTACGTCGATAGCTAGCTGTGCTGATGGCGATATGGGGAAGCTTCATCCCTGTCTTAGTCAAAGCTGAGACGGCATGCCACCCCTTGGGTGACGTAAACCCACACCGCTCGGTGGGAGCATGATTACCATGGGCGGCGAGGACGCTCCCGATAGGGGCCCTCACGCCATATCAAGTCTCAACAAACAAATAACACATATAAATAGCAAGCATGTATATGAAAAGACTATCAAATCATTTCTTATTACGATCTCTTTACGTACTATGGGATTCTTTAATCTTTCTTTGCTTGTTTGGCTAATGTCATGTAGCCGGGATACTATCTGTCACGAATGGCTAATGCGTAGCCAATATCTCATACGTACGAAGGGCTGTCATAGCCCTAAAGCGTACTGTCTATACGATTTTTACTTTACTAACTTTTGATACGAAAATCTGTTTCTTTTTTATTCTACAACATGCTTGCTAATCATACAATATGCTATACTAAATACGAAATGCTAACTGCGCCTTTGGCGCATGCTTTACTAACTTTCGGATGCAGGTACGATGTGACAACAAACCAAATTTACTAGCTATTCAATACTCGACATTCAACTCAAGAGAGTTCCAAATATGGAGTTTACTATGATTCACAAAGTGGGCTTGCTAACTTGCTTGAAGGAACTGTACATACCTTAACCTCGAGTTATCCCAGACTTTCGGACGAGGCTGATCGACTCCTCCGGCTATTTCTCCCAAGTTTGCATTCATAAATACATCAATTAGTACTAAATACGACATTATTATGAAGGACGACGTCACTCGATATAATTATAGCCTAAACTTAGGCTCGTCGAAAGACGGTGAAAACTTACTTTATTTTCGAGGTCCGAGAGGGAGAAGTATTCACTTTACGGCTAGGAGCACATAGACACTAGTTTGGAGCAATTCTACTTACCTTAGTCAGGTAGCTCGGCGATTAGAGTCGGTAGTATTTATGAAACAAAATCCATAGGAATGCTTCCTGCTGCTCAATACCTTGGTACACGAGGTTAATTTAGGTTTTGGACTCGGTTTGGCGGCGTAATCGAATGATATAATATTAACCCTCTTACGTCTTTTCCCTTCTTTGCATTTTTAGGTAATGAAGTGATATATCGAAGCCGAAGTGGGGCTTTATACTTGGAGCTGGACGGGCCCAACGTGTCACGGAGCCAACGCGGTAGCTCCGCCTCAGGTACGGCGCCATCACGGAGGGGCTCTACCCCAGGCTCTTGGCGATGGTTACAAGTTTGTCCAGATCTCTTCCGGGCCTTTTTCTAGCATGTATGGCTTTCATATATGCTTAACCAACGATGCGGTAGGCCATCAAGTGCGAAGTCTTACGGGTGATAACGAATATCATCAATAAACACTATCCGCGAGCAGGTCGGTATGGTCTAAAGGTACTCATGGAGTCCATAAATATTCTTTGGGGCATTCGTCAACCCAAAGAGACATAGCTAAATTCAAAGTGTCCATATCGGGTCTGAAGGCCATTTTGGGAATGTCTCTCCTGTCGAACACGATGATATCGGACGCAAGTCAATCTTGGAGAAATATCGGCCCCTTATGTGGTCAGACAAATCATACGATACGGGAGCGGATACTTATTCTTTTCTTGTAACCTTGTTGTTCTTAGATAATCTATACACATGCGGGCGAGCCATCCTTCTTTCTCACAAATAGAGCTAAAAACTTATTGGTGAAGTACCGGCGATAAAACCCTTATCTAATAAATCCTTCAACTTGCTCCTATAACTCTACGAGTTACTGCGGGAAGCATACGATACGGAGGAATTGATATGGGTTGCGTGCTCAGTAGCAAGTCAATTGCAAAATCTATTTCCCTTTTACGGGAATACCGAGGTAGCTCGTCTGGAAATACATTAGGGAATTCATTCACCAGAATGAAGCTGGAGTCTTCGGAGACTCTACTGAACATCACGAACCACTGACTAGGTGGTAAATACATCCCTTAAACATCAATTTCTGCTGAAGGTAGGAAATAAACCTACCTTTGGCGTAGGCTGTCTTTGCCTTTCCACTCTCTGCCTCACCTGGAAAGTGGAGATGGACGTCTTGGTCCAACATTCTCGTTGGCATAGCATGACCTTAACCAATCCATACATAGCATCGGTAATCCATTTCTAGCTCTACCGAGTCTTTTGTAGTCGCGATCGGCAACCTCTATTGTACACCCTCGATAAAATCGCTAGCTATAATAGAGTCAGATAGATTGTGGATCTTTCGAAAAAAAGGCTAGGCGCAATAGTGGTGCGACACTAAACTTTCGTGCCACAATTGGGGTAATATATGACAAATTGGATCCTGGATCTATCGATGCATGCGGGGCATGAACGAGATAATCATCATACTATTACCATATTTGGAAGCGCCTGCGAGTCCTGTCTCCTGGTAATGCATAGGTACGGCAGGCAGGTACACGAGCTAGAGGCTCTGATGCATCTCGGCCTCTGCTCAGCGAGGCCTACGCCACTGCATTTCTTTGGAGCTCGTGGCCTGCGGGTCCTATCGACTATCTCGGCTTTCTTGCCCCCTGGTCGGACAATCTCTCATTCGGTGCCCCTCCACGCTCGCATATATAACATCTGAGCCGTATCTACAAGCTCGGTGTGAGGTCGGGAGGCTGCCCGATTAGGGTAGGGTGGGGGTGTGAATACGCTATGCTCTACCCGTTTTGCATTGCGGGGGAATCTACGTTCGAAGCGCACCGGACTACGGTGCCCTCGTGAACAAATCTACCCCACTTCTTCTTTATGTAGTGGAGGTGGGGGGTGCAGGGGCGTGGCAATAGGGGCACGAGATTATCTGAACCTCCTCGTACTTCTCGATCTATCTCTATGAGCAACTCCTAATTTAATGCGTCTACGCCTGTTGCCACATTGTCTAAGGCCCTCAATGGTTTGGCCAAAGGCCTACACTCGGCGATAACCATATCTTCTAAAATGCTTGTGTAAAGTAAATGCATGCCTGTGTATTAGGTTGAACCCGTAATCAAGCCAGAACTACATAGGCATAGTGTCCACAAAATTTGGAGCATAGCGGGCCTAGAGTCAAGCGCCAAAGCACATATTCTGTGCAGCTCTCACCTTTTTGCTCCAAATCTGTGACCATCGGAGCTGCTAGGATCTTACACACGTAGCAAGTAACGGTCCGGGAAGGCCTGCGAGAAAATTGGACCGAGGTCGGAAGCTGACAACTCTCCCTCGAGACCTTTCCCAACTCTTGTACCATATCTGCTATGTCTACATGACCAAAATACGCCATCTCCAAGCGGCTTAGTAGGGGTCACATGCATAACCGGAAAATTCTCTACATCGATCTAGGAAATCTTGGGGGTCCTCTGCACGATCGACCTTGTGGCTGTCAGGACAGTGCAGCTGACCTCAGCGCAGATCCACGGTGGCTCACGCTACTAACTGGTGGCAACGGCGGGTGCGTGTGGCCATCATTTGTGCCAACATAACCAGCTGTGGCTGAACTTCACAGTCCGATGGTGTAGGTATAGGAGCAATCGGAGGCGGTGTCATTCCAAAAGGCTCCTAGTGAGAAGGGACTGCTAAGAGAGTGTGTTGATGCCTCTATATCGCCCTCGGATCGGGCCGACTCCCGAATGAAGCAGGCATCTGTTGGTGCCTTCTCACTGGCTAGCGTATCTAACCTTGCACAATGGCGGGTGTCGGTGATACATAAAATTTTTATCACAATAAACAAATAAATGATAAGTTTTAGGGACTCGACTACCACATCTTGTACCGCTCTATAGAGCAGTGAACAAAAAGAAGAGTAACCATCCTATCATGCCTTGCGACCTCCTTGCCTATAGTATGTGGTGCTACTTGAGATCCATAGAACGAAGACTCTGCCAGCACCGGCTTGCAGACTCACAGGTTATGACACATACGATACCAAGTTTGTCACGCCCATACAGGGGTATGGCCCCGCTTTACAGTGCCTGTGGGAGCCTGGTTGCTAACTAGTGAGCACAGCACATCGGTGCACAGGCGGCTCACATCTCAGTTAAGGAGCGATAGGTATATAACGGTACATCAAATACGACCTCCAGTGGCCCAGACTGCCTTTGTCATGTAACATCACATTAACGAGAGACACAATCGTAGAGGGAGCCTATGAGGGTAGACAAGGCACCATGCCCCTATCCCCAGTTACTTGTAACTCAACATAATGAATCTTACATCCATCTACGTGGCCAGACAAGGTCACCACTACTATCGAGAATATGACCCCACACGGCCAACCTGATCAACAATACTAAACAACTAAACAAACGCACGGCCTCCCACGGCTAGGCACCACTAACCACGGGGGAGATGTATATATACAATCTGCAAGCCTCATGAATACTGATAAGATGGTCGGGACGGGGCCCCGACCTACCCTCTTGTACAACAAAAAGAAAATGAACTACACCTCTGGATATCAAGCTCAGGATGTGAGGAGGGCGTGACTATATATTTATTTGAATCATGAGGGATCGCCTCCTCGTCATGAGTACCTGCAGCAGTAATGCAGCGCCCCAAACGGGCGTCGATTGCACGAGTGCAGAAGTATGCAAAGCAACTGAAAACATACGAATATAAACAACATAACTAGCAACTCTTGAATAGCGGAAATATACGAATCGTAGGAGGCGTATAAGGCGAGATTAGACTTTTACGTGCGTGAATGGCGGAGCGTACTGTCGATGTAGTCTGCGTCTATTAGCTAATATATAACATATAAGTGCATATATAACAACGAGACGATACCATCCACAGTAAATTTGGAAGGTTGGCCCGATCACCTGATCTATACCCCTACTAGAGTCAAAACCATCGAAAATAAGTCCTCTGCTGAAGTCTACTAGCTACGAGCACCTCTACCGGCCCCACAGGTCTCGGCTCGGGCTATGGCCTACGATATAAATAGCGTATGCAGAGTGGGGAGGACTCTGTCTATATACATAGCTATGCTTGTATATGAAATCATTCTTTGGCGCAAGCTCTAGCAGGGAGTAAAGCTATGCTGCTATCTTGTCCCGGCTGATGGGGAAAGCTTCGTCCATCTTCGTCCTACTGGACGGCATGCCACTCCTTGGTGTGACGTATACTCACCGCTCGGTGGGCGACACGGTTACCAACCCAGGGGCGACGGGTTTCTTATCCGGTCTTTCCCCCAGGCATTTTTCTAGCATGTATGGCATTCAAAAACTCTTGCTTGACATGCGGTGGCCGTCTATGTCGAGGAATTTACGGGGTGTAACGGGCCTGCGAGTTGTTCCACTATGCGACGGCTTGTCTAGTCCCTCGTTGGGATTGGTAGTTTATTTTCTGCGAGTTTAGTAAAGGTCTTATCCGTAATTCACATGATCCTAAGGCCTAAAATGTCGTCATTTTAAGGTATGAATAGTGAGTTTTAAGAAGGGTAAGTTCATTCTAAGCAATTCCTATTCATGCATGCAAGTTTGAGAATTTTGGAGAGGTGATCGAGGCCTAGTCCTTCAAGTTTTCATTAATTCTTCATTAGGAAATAAAGAGAGTGGTAGAATCTGTTCTTCTAAGGTACATGTAGGGTCATGAATGTATGGAAATATTCACACCCATGCCCAACTCTTCTCTAATTTATTAAATTCTATTGGTAGCTCAATGGTGTTCATCCCAATTCTTATGAAATCCTTGATCATCATGGGTTAATCCCTTCATGTGTCATTTAATGTTATATAAATCATGGGCAGATTTTATGACTATTTTGAATTGTGTGATGATTTTGGAAATTTACCAACTGATTGAAGCTCGTAAGCATGAGTTTTGCTAGTTTTGGAAGTCGTTTATATGGACCCCCCATGCTAGTTCTCTTTAATTCTTTAGAGGTATTTTATGTGAGTGAAGAAATCATGAAATCGAGCAAAACACATGAAGTTTGATATGGAATTTGATGAGTTATATGAAGGAAGGCAAGATTAGGGAAAAAGAATGTCGAGGACAAGCTTTGAATCGGCTAAATGCGGATCCGGAAGGGCAAATGTTGAAGCTACGGCTTAGACCAGCTATTCAACTTGTGGTTCTGAGAATAGCACCGGCTAAGGCCCATTGAGCAGACGGTTTCTTCTGCTAGAACACTATTTTCAATAGGCCATAGTTGGTGCTCACTTGGGCCCGGCCGGCTAAATGTCGGTTCTTCACAAGTGAGGACATCTAATGAAGGGTAAAATGGTCCAAAAAGGTCTTTAGAGCATCTAGAAACTCCAAGGGCATTTGGGGAATCTTGTACACAAGAAAGTACATATGTTTGGATAGCTTTTATTGTACACCATTCATTCATTCACCCGTTCATTGATCTAGACTTCATCTTTTTCATAGAACTTTAGATAGTACTTTTCTTCTTCTTTCTTTAACCCATTTTGGGGGAATTCAACCATCATACGTAAGAGCTTGTGAAGCAAATTATTCAAGCTAATGTGATGAATGTGGGGAATCCTCTGAATATCTTCTCTCTACCACTAAATATGCTTAACTAATTTGTTAGCTAGAGGTATATTCATGGAAGTTTGTTAAATTGATTTGGTTTTGATAGATTGCTCTTGAATTCTTATTGAATTATAGATCTATTATCGTCTTCCAAGTTATTTCTAAAATTGATGGTTGCAAACACTAATTTGTGTTTTACTTTTCTTTGTTTTACTTGAAAGAGATAGGTGAGAATTAGGTGGGAAGATATTAGTGAGGAATTGGAGTGTTTATATGTGTGGGATTAAGCTGATGATAGTTACAACCCACATTTCCTCCATTAAAGGTCAAGGCTAGAAATAGCTAGTCCTTCCTCAAGCATGCGTAGTTGATTACTTGAATGGGCTTTGGGGTTTGAAAGAGCCCAAGGAATAAACATTCTCATGGTTGAAAAACAAGAGAACGTGAATTATTCACTATTATCTATGTAAATTTTGTGTGTCTAAGAATTGAAGAAATTCTCGATTTAATTGTGAACCCAACCATAGAATGTCCCTAGCCATATCTCTTATGATTGCTTCAATTAGAATTCCCCCCCAATTAGTCTTAGTTTAAAATTAGATAGTTATTTTCCTTAATTTCCCCCCAGGTACACTTTTCAAATGTTGAACAATTATGCGCTCTAGTTTGAATTAGTTTTTAACTCTTGAATTATCGACTCAATTCTCTATGGGGTTTTGACCCAGACATCCATCGGGATATTTATTTTAATGTCTGATGAAAGTTTCTGATTCTTCATAAAAAGAAAGTGTATTTTGGACATTATCAAAAAATGGAGTCGTTCTTTGTTGATAAAGCTATGATATTCTTGTGTTTATTGTTAAGTTGAAATAGTTTTGAATCATAGTTACTTGACGTGATTTTTATGTGTTTATAGGATCTTACAACCACATGAGTCATCACTCCCAAGTAGTAGATAGTTCGGTGAATGGAAACATGGAGCATGAAGATGATAACCGGTGATCTTTTGGAGATTGCGGGATCCATTCGCCTACCACCTACGGTAGGGAATGTTGTATCTCATGTCACGAGCACCATGCTACATTTACGCAAATGAAGGGACTCTTTGGGGGTAAACCAATTGAGGACGCCAATCGGCATTTAAATTTCTTAGAGATATGCGGCCCTTCGACATCACAAACATAAGTCGAGATTCTATCGGACTAAGTATTTTCCCATTACGTTTAACGGGAGAAACAATGATGGTTGGAATAGTTGTCCCTGGTTGTATTGCATCTTGGAAAGAATTAGCAGAAGCCTTCTTTGATCGGTTTCTTCCCTCCATCGAAGATGTTGCGGGCGAGATGACATTACAAAATTTCCGAGGAAAGAGCGAGAGAGCTTTGCATGAGCATAGCTACGGTTAAAAAGAAGGTTGCTCTTTATCCCAATCATGGACTTACGGATGGAGTGCTAATCTAAAGCTTTTTACCAATCCATTGAGTCCACAAAAATTACGTGGCCAGCAATTGCAGAAGGGTCTATTTATGGATCAAACATATGGGTTGGCCTAGCTCTTCACAAACTGAGAATGACAAAAATTAATAAGGCTTGGCACACGCGAGAGACAAATGTATCTTCAAATGAGATTAGTTCTAGTGCATTAGCGGTGGTGCGAAAATGGGATGAAGAGCGGGATGAAAATCTAGCTAAGATGATGACACAACTCGAATAATTGATAAAGCATGTAATGGGGTAGGGCCCAAGGTGGTAAGTGTTGTAGGTATCCGAGTAATATGAAGGGGAATCGTCACCACCAAGGTGCAGAACTGATGTCAATACATGGGGAACGAATGGGAGGTCCTAGACTGGGATTGAAAAACCGATCAAGGCCCTTGGCACCCAAGGGATGAAAATCAAAATTTGGAGAAATGCGTGATGCGCGAGGGGTGAATGAAAGAAATGAAAGATGGGGGAAATAGAGCGAGAATCAAGAGGGCGCCGCTATCGTCGGAGTTCAAGCCATATGGTCCCCCTCAAGGCAGGAAACTCTCCTGATAAACTAGGTGTGGTGAAGTAGGTAGTTCAAAAATAGAGAAATCTTTATCAGAGTCCTAAAGAAAGTAGAGTCCAGCAGGAAGCCCGAGGTCAACGAGTTAAGAGGGGAGGTGTCTAACCTTGCCCAAACGGTGACTCATTCGGCCTCATCACGCATTTGGAAGCCTAATAAATCACTTGTTGGCTCACGTGAACCCCGAATGAAGGGAACGCTTCCTAGTGACACAATGTCGAATCCAAAAAAAGATGTGATGCAAGTCTATTATCGGTAGAATTGGAAAAGTGATCGAGGAGATGTGCTAGTCAAGGCCCAAAAGGTTGATGACTACAAAATCAATGAGAAAATGGACTCGACGAGATGCCAAAGACTCCAAGGAGTGGGGTGAAAAGAGCGAAGAGGAAGGTGAGGGGAAGGATGGTGAAATCCCCTCACATGCTAATGAAAATAAGTGGGCATGAAGGCCCCAAATGATGATAAGGTTGAAGCAGAGTTCCACCTCCTTATCCACAACAGTTGGCCAAGAAAAGAAGGACGACGTTAAGCAAATTTGTTGATATGTTTAGAAAGTTGTCCATTAATATACCATTGGTGGATGGTCTTCTCCAAATGTCAAGATACGTGAAGTTCATGAAAGAATTGATGAAGAAGAAAAAAGGTGGTGGATGTAGGTAGTGGGAGACAACGCACCATTGTAGTGCCATGATGATGAGTATCCTTGTCCCCAAAGTGGGAAGACCCTCGGCTTTCATATTCCCTTGGCCTGGTGGATCTGTATGTTTAGAAAATATCTATGTGATCTTGGTGCCGACATAAATATAATGCCCTAACAATTTTAAGAAGTTGGGAATTGCAAGAACAAAGCCTACGTCGATGAGGTTGCTCATGGTGAATTGTTAAAGTAAATAGCAGGTGGGGTGTTAGAGGATGTGTTGGTAAGGGTGGATAAATTCACCCTTCCTATTGATTTCATAGTCCTCGATTGTGTGATGGATGTGGAGATACCCATTATTTTGAGACATTTTGCTCGAAGCGGTGGTTCATGTAGAGCTAGGAGAGCTCAGATTTACGAGTTGGATATGAAGAAGTCACCTTCAATTTGCCCATCAGCTAAAATGACTTACTTGAATGTAAGGTGATAGGGGTGTTGAAGAATGAGGAAGAGGATAATGGAATTGAGATGGAGGAGACGAAGTGGGAGGATGATCCGTCGGTGGAGAATTGTTAAATGAGAGCTACGTCATGCCACGACATTAACTGGCGCTTCTTGGGAGGCAACCAATATTTTATTCCATTTATGTTATGTCTTAGTTGTTTTGTTTTTGAAGAATCAATGAAGCAAGGAGCAAAGGGAAAGAACCATTACAACTGGGGAACAACAGCGGGCCAGGAAGAGTCAGCCCAGGACCAAAGTGCGGCAGCCGCTTCGGGGCCTGAAAAAGGCGAAAGAGTAGGACTTTGAGAATTCAATGGCTGATCCTCGTTGAACCGCCTATGCAAAACCATGTTCTCTTGCAGGCGGAGTCGCACGATACAATACGGATATTTGAAGCATTGGAGCCCTAAGAAACTGACCACGTGGGTCCGCGTCAAGTTGTGGCAAGCTAGGTCCAACGATCATTTGAGATGCGGTCTGCTTGGGCATGAGTTTTAGTGAAAAAAAAGGTAAAGCGGCGAGAAAGCGTTGATTCGGCAGACCACCGATGCATCTCGGTCGAGTACGAGTTTTTTAGAATTTAAATTAAGTATAGACCCAGCAAATCCCAAATACTAGTTGGTAGCCTATTAACGCACAATATTCTCTTAAATCTCCCTTTTACCATTTTTTTTTGCCTTTTTGTCTTCCCACCAACCTTTCCACTTTCCCACCTTTCCACTTCCACCAACATATTAACTCCCATTACCACCTTCTCCACCTATCACCATTCACCTTTCTCCACATAAAACCCTAGCTCTCCTTTCACCAACACCCTCACTACACTCACATTTCCTTTCTCCACTACACAACCTCGATGTTGCAATTGTGAAAGTTGTTAAACTCCCACAAGCTAAGAGTTTGAAAGTTTACTATGACAAGTGTGATAATGATCCTTGCCTCTTTCATGTTTCAATGGCTCATTAGTGGTGATTTCGCATGGCTTGACCATACCTATCCTTTCCGTAGGATTCATGATTATTCTCTATTTGTTGAAATTGGTAGGGGAATAAGTGTTCTATTTGTGTGACTTTAAATTGGTGAAGTCGAGTAACCCAATTGGAGTAAAATTCCATGTTTTGCCTAATGATAAACTAGGTAGCGCCATTCTTAAGGGTAAATCATCATTTGAATCCTTTTGGTGTAGTGGTGTTGTTTTTATCCAAAACGTGTGTAGGTGTTTGTTCATGGGCACCATTCATATGTTTGAAATCAATTTGGGGATGATGATATTCGGCGATTCACCGTCGAGATTCCAGGCGAAACATCGATGGAATCTTAGGTCCATTTTAAAGTTGGTTTCGGGCCCGCAGTTTTTATCACTTCGTTCATTGGTGGTTCACGAATCAGGACCAGTGACTCACCGCCTTTTTCTTGGCACACTATTGGTTTTTCTCGAGTCTTGTGAATTTGCATCGGCGGCTTCCGGCGTCGGTTTTGCGGACTCCTCTTGTGACTACGGGTGTGTCGCCAGATTTGCTATTAGTTCTTCACATGATACTAATCCTTGTTTCACAGTTCACCCTTAGCATAGTTATTGTTAATTTAGTTTCATTACGGAATTGCTATCAATAACACCAAGTTTCTTGAACTACCATGTCTTAAATCGAAATACAAGAAAGGGCAAAGGCCCCCTTTCATCATCTTCTAGCAAGAGCAAGGGCAAAGCAAGGAGAAAGCCTCAGCACCACTACAAACACCAAGAGGCCATCATTCTCTTTGTCCCAAACATGAAGGAACATTATTTAATATGCCGGGTCGGTCCATAGTTGTGGAGAAGCGATTTGACACAGCAGGCTTGCGGGGTGATCGATGTCACCCAAATTACACCTCGTAAATGAGATATAAATAATTCGATGTAAAATATAGAACCCAAAAAAAGGTTGAGGTCGACCCCACGGGGAATATGGAAAGAACTTGAGTTAATATGATTAGATTATTACTATCGACACTTATTTCCTATTGGGGGAAAGGAGTGAAAAACAAATAATAAACAAGTAAACACTAGCAGATGCTTAAATCAACTTCGGTTGTATTCAATCGACAAATTACTGGGGATTTGTGTTCCCCATGACTTCATAACCACAAGGCTTTTACATAGTGATCTATTCCAGTGTTTAGCGTGCAATATTGGTAAGTTAGGTTCACCTAAATGGTTGGTCCCCTATCTAGATGATTATCACCAACCAAAACCCCTTCACGAATAGAGTAGGCACATAGTATCAAAAAATATCCGAGTGAAGGTTTCTTTTTTTCTTCATCATAGCCTCACCAAAAAGTTAGCTAACATTTTTCCAAGCCCGGTCAAGAACTCCCTTTAGTGGAATCACGCAAGAAGGTGTATAGGCAACTTGGTCCGCATACGGGTGTATGCTTAATTAACACTTACCCTTAATATTGGATTAGCTATCCCAAGACAAGTTCAAGCTATTTGATGAGGGTTGATAGCCTCAAATTTCATTGTTAATCCCTTTCCCATTAAGCTACCCCCTTGATTTGGTAAGTAAGAATAAGGCAAGTTCCAAAGTTTGCAAGCTTTGTTAAGAAATAATTAAAAGGAAGGGAAAAATAATACATGCATCAAACCTAGTTCAAGAATCACAAAGTGTTTTTACCTATGTGTGTTAATTTATCATTTAAATTTCCTAGCCCTAGTTATGGGTTTAGCTACTCATATTTGAATAATCATAATCAAAAATATAGAAGAAATCATAATTGTAACACAAAAGTCGTGAAGAAAACCACGTGAATTAAATAAAACTCCAAAGCCCCGATGAACAAAACTTCAATGTCTTTTTGATTCCCAAAATCAAGAAACTGAAAGTTACAAACTTTGTTTCTTGAAACAAGAATCCTCATTAACAACACAAAAATTTATGTGAAAGATAGTAAAAATAAACTTTACACAAAAAATAAACCTAAATATTGTATTTATAGTTCCATACAAATCTTATCCTAACTAAAATTGGACTCTAGTTTGGCGGGGAGTAGCGATCCAAGTAATGAATCGTTGGGTCTCCAATGAGTTGTGGCTAGTTAATTTGAATCATTCTCGTGACTTGTCGATCCTGGTGACGGGTCACCCTAACGACACGTTAGGCACGGACACGAGTCATTAGGTCCTCGTGGCCACCTGGCTCACCAAATCACTCCAATGCGGTGCGAATGCCCACAATGCCTAATGACGGTCGTCGCGTCACCATACAGCTCGTTATGTCTCTCGTTATCTTCCCTTGGGCACTTCTTAATTTCTCCTCCCGAGACTCCACAACTATCATAACGAGCCGTTGCAAATGTAACAAGTCGTGCCTTCAACTCATGAGGTACAATAGATCCTCTTTTAAAACATCCTTTCTTCTCCAAGACTCTAGGCACAAGTCATGCATTGGGACAACGACTCGTGACACGGATAACGGCTTTGCACTTTTGTACATTTTTTTCTTACTTTGCATGTTTTCCGTTTCGGACCTATTTTCTGCAACATTTAACCTGACGCATCATATCTACATAAATATACCGGAATGTGCATAGTTTCTTGGTTATAACGTCAAAAGTCTTTGTAAAATCATGGCACGGCACACCCTCAACTTAGAACTTACGCATGTCCTCGAGAAAAAAATAAAATAAAATAAACTACTTTGGCGCTTCAATCAAAAAGAACCTTAAGAAACTTACGGCAATCACAACTCTTCATCTAATCAAATTTTATAACCCCTCCTTTATCATCCAAAATCAAATCATAATGCATATATGCAAATTTTCAACCATGACATAGAGAATCGAAACATGGAAAAATAGTACTTGCAACCATGCACATGAATCTATAACCCTAACCGGACGGTTTACCAAACGATTTTATTAACGAAATGCTCTCACCACAAGAAGAATTCCACACTCACTCATGTAGTATATGATCATATCAACGTATTTTCTTGGGGTGGTAGATCATACTCGCTCTCGATGAAATTCTCATTGTGCCTATGCAATACCATAAGCTTGCGCTGCTGATTACCTCAAATTTGTTTGGTAACCGGGATCACTATAGGACTTTTTAAGGTTGTAACATAGGCTCGGGTTTTGGTGTAGGTACATATGGGACTATTAACCAACCCTCCTTGGCACTACGCACTTTGACTCCACTTTTGCCCTTCTTTTTCATATTTTCTCCATTTTTCCTTTGCTTTCTTCTTCTTTTACTTTGTTGCAACTACGAGTGGTTTGTTCCTTCATTCAAATATAAGTCTTTCACATTTTACTTTTATATTTTCTTTACTTTCATTATGGACACCACACGCAGCTTTTTCATATTCAACCATGACACGGAAGTAATTGAAACACAAATATCATCACTTGCATGTACATAAATCTATAATCTTGACCCAGGGCAGGTTTGTAGACAATTTTGTTAACCAAATTCTCTCACCAAAAACAAGTCCTACACTCACTCATGTGTATATGATCATATCAATGTATGTTTCTTGGGATGAGTACAAAGATCACACTCGCTCTCTCAAAGAAATTCTCACTATACGTATGCAATACCATAAGCTTGCCTTTACTTTCAATACCTCAAATTTCATATGAGTAACCAGGGATCATTATAGGACTTTTTAATCTTGTAACGTGGCTCAGTTTTGGTATGGTTAATATAGGGCCAGTAACTTAACCCTCATGGCACTACACATTTGACTGAAACTTTTATCCTTCTTTTGTATTTTCTCCCTTTTTCCTTTGCTTTCTTCTTCTTTTACTTTCGTTTGCAACTAAAAGTTCGGTCTTCCTTCATTCAAATATTCATGCTTTCACATTTTTATTTTTTTTATTTTTTTTACTTTCATTACGCACACCGCATCTGCTCTTTCATTTTCATTATCCAATTTCACTCCACCCTACTCTTCTTAAATACCTTATGATAGCCACCCTTAACTTAGGCGATTTGCCTTAGTTGAGGTTCACGGTTTCAAAGGAGGGACTAGGGCCAAAACGGAGTTCATTTTAATTAAAGCAGGAAGGTGAATTTGTGTTAACAAAAAGAAAGGTCAATTTAAGGTCAAAAATTTGGATCGAGATATTTATTTTTTTTTCATTTGGTAGGTATTTTAAAGCTAAATTGGACTCATTAAAAAAAAGTGGCCTATGATCCTTTCCTAGTTTCCCATCCTCTCTCTCGGTACCGAATGACCCGCGCGGAGTTACATATTGATACACACAATAGAATTTAACTATTAAGTCTTAGTCACTCCTGAACGGGCCATTATCATCACTTACAGTAACTTCTAGTTCAGTACGGTCATACAATGGTAAACATGTTCACAATTTTAATTCCATGCAAAGATTCACAAAAATCATACTTGTCGATTTTAACTTACGGACATAAAAAAAAATTAGGAGGGTATCACGTATTAGTTCAAATAGTTCAACTAAATTCAAAAATTCATGCTCTTGGCTTGCCTTAAGTTCACCTAATTTTCTTTTGATGACACAAAAACAAACACAAAAACATAACAAACCTAAACTGCGAGGTTCTACTAGATAAGGAACACACGAGGGAAAAGATATTGTGAGAAAAACCCTCGGGTTATGTTCGAACTCATCATTGGTATCCCTCCCCACCCCCATCAAGAAAAGCATGTGTCGTCCTCAACGCATATATTTAAAAGAAAAACCATGGAAATAGGGAACATACCTATGCGACCTAGGAATCTACGACCTGGTCGGTGGAGGTCACGAGATAATCCTCCGGTGTCGTCTCTTTGTACCCTTTGGCAGACTGGTGCATTTCACAACCCTGCGAGCTCATACCTTCTCACGAGCTCGCTACCTTAAACTAGGCCCTGCAGCCGAGGCCTCCTGCTTTAGATAAGCTATAGCCCCGGTCATCTCCATCTCTCTACACTTTCCCAACCTGCTCGGGGAGAGCGAGAGAATCGTCCTCACTCCCATGACTTACCTCCTCATAAGGTCTCTTTCCCTTATCACCGTACCCTTGGTTCCTCGGTAGAAGAAGTCAAATATTGGTGGTAGCTCTTCTTCGCTCTCGTCATCAATCACTTGGAAGCATGGGTGGAGGGATCGCAACTGTCATGCGGACAAGCTACGCACCTCAGGCTCGAATCTTCTATTTTCCACCCATACCACCTTGCAGCTGGTGCTCATCCGTATGCCTCTCGAGGCATCCTAACTTGGAAGCAAATGCATTAAGCTAGAGCCTCCAACTCCTTTTTAACCCACGACACATTTCTTCATTAGTACTTTAACCCGCCAGGTATTGTGCTTGCTTTTCGGCTTTCGCTAGTCGTCTAGCCCATGTCGGTCGAGAATTCTTGGGAAGCCATTAGACTAGACCGGATGAAGGAGCACATGAGGGAGCAACAGGGTGGACAGGTACTCTTCTTGAGGATGAGGACTACAGAACCTCAACGAGGTGCGAAATGTTGGGCACGCATATGGAGCCTCAGTACAGCTTCTCAATATCTCTGGCCTTTGTGGGCTCTACCACCGGTCTCGGTAAACAATGTAGACTTAGTGCATACGGGTTTCTCAATGCCTCGCGCCTACTCAGTGGCTCCGGATGCGACGAGGCCCGACTCCTCGCTCTCGTCACGAGGGGTTTGTTTCATCTCTTATCGACCCGATATCAATGATCTTATGGACAGCACTTCGATCAGCGAAGGCAGTGCGGAACCTTTGACTCTGGCGAGTCTATAAATCGAGGCATGAAGAAATTGTAGCGCTATCATTATGGCAGCTCTTGAATATCTTGACAATATCTTGCCCGGAAATTTATGGCATACCCTATAGGTTTGTCGGGTGAGAGAGCATCATTATTGTTGGTCGGTACCGGCATGTGCCGAACCGATGTCCACTAGAATTTATCTTGGAAATTCGGTATGTCCTTTTTCATCTAGGACTCGGTGCCATGCAACCACTCAACCGGCGGACCTTTGGAAATGACTCGTGACAACCAAGTGCTTTGCCTTATTCATTCTACATTGTTTAGCTTCTTGGTTTAGATTTTCTTGAGCTGAACAATACGTGATCGAACTCTCATTGTATTCATCGGGGCATGATAGTCTTGACCATAGAGCATTAAGGAGATGGTCCTCTCGGAGATATTTATAGGAATCTGAGGCAGGCCCTTTGCATCAATGCGGGTCTCTTTAAGGCTGCATAAAACTCTCCCCAGCTTGGGCAAGGCGCCCAGCTCCCCAGATGGATCGGTTAACCACACGAACCTATATTTATCACCTGAATCCTACGGCTCGGGAGGTCATGATCCCAGTGGTGACGTCCCCAGGCTCTCGTAGATGCTTCTCTTTGGATGGCCTTTTTCATTTGAAGCAATGTCCCTATTGTAAATGACCCTCGTACAGCGAACACGCCATCGTATCACTGACTTGGTTGATCGTTAGGTGTGTTTGAAGTCTAATCAACTGTAGGTGTGAACACATAGTGGCATGTTAATGTTGTTCATTTGCCTGAGTGTGGTGCCTCAGGAGCAATAGGATGTGACCTCTTTCATTCTCTGCATAAAGGCCCAGTGGATCTCTCACAATAGTGAGTAGGAAATAATAAGGGTTGTAGGATTGATGGTGGTCCTAGACACTGTGGATCTCTGCATGCTTGACTTCCATTATCTAAAACTCTTGGACTCTTGGAGGAAAGCCTCCTAAATTCAGATATGATGATTGACTCCTCTCATTTTTCATTTTCATGGCGGAACCTTTGTTTGATGCTTCCGCCACGAGTTATTGCGAAGTCAAAGTTTGCTATGCCAGTAGGACAGAACAAATCTACTTTTAATTGTCCCTGCGAATGGGACGAGGGACTCAACAACTCGTGGCCACGACTCCATGGAGTCACTCGTTGTTTGTCATGTTTCTCTTTGTTGGCTTGATGGACTTAACATTTGGTCAAAAGGAGTCGTTACTTAGGCAACGACTCGTTAGACCGGTCGTGAGGTACATTGGTTACTTAGCCCAATTCCCGCTCAGGACGAGCTACACAATGAGTTGTTGGAGTGATACCACGACTCGTTATGTGGCTCGTCTCAATATCTATGAAAATAACTACCCGTATTCAAGTCTCAGCTAGATTAAAATTCTCTGGCACAAATCATCATATTTATTAAGGGTCCCATGTTCAAATTCACATACAACATCATGGCACTAGGTCTCCATTTAAAGTCATGGTATTGTTCAAATTCACAATTTTACGCAAGAAAACAAGTAGAGTAAGTCAAAATAATCGATTACTCACAGGTGTAAGAGCCGGGGTGAGTTCAACTTGAGATTGCGATGGTATGTAACTTGGCGAACAATTTTGAATGTGATTGTGCAATGTGTGAATAATCGTGCATGTGTGCACTTGAGCGCAATTTTGAATGGTTTCTTGTGAGTGATGTTTTGGGAGAATAGGAAGTGGGAAATTTTTATTAAAGGATTTGGGAGTTTGAACTTGTGGGGAAATTCTAGTGACTTGCTTTGTTTAAAATTGAGTGCCTTAATTAAACGTGAGTCAGTCGGATTAAAATTTTACTTAATGTAAACCATGACCCACGTCATTAGATGAAGCCACGTTGTGCTTTCGTTAAATTAAATCAATAAAAATCTTACGGGACGTAACGACTCGTGGTGTTACCCAACGAGTCATGGCATGAATCATAGGCCACGGACTCTGATGTATCTTTATGATGGCTCACTTGACGAATCGTTGGGACTCACAATGATTTGATAATTCATTCGTTGGAACCTTGAACAACAATTCCTTTTTGATCCAGTGGAGCTTAGCAGGCCCCACCGTTCGTTTCACGCGGCAACAACTTGTTTGGTCAACCGTTGTGTACACTATTTTCTATGGCGGTGACCACAATCCACTTAATGAGTCATTTTGTCGATGACAACTCGTTACATGCTTTTGGCACCGAAACTCCAAGTTCATATTTTGGTTTTAGCTTCAAATTTCCCATCTTAATCACTAGCACACATCAACATACATAAACCTTTATATTTTCTTACAATTACAACTTGGGTTGCCTCCCCGAAGCGCACGATTGCGTTGCGGCATGGCGGGTATTTTGACTCTCGGACTTCACCAAAATACCTCCGTGGGTTGCCTCCATGCGGCGCTGATTTAACGATAAGCGACATGATGCAATTCCCGAGGTTACTCAGTTTCACCAAGAGCTGAGATCCGGCTTTATTTCTTAGAAAGCTTTTCCCTATACATTCACCCAGGTGACCATTAACTTTAAAGCGCTTTACTTCATGGTTTCTAGTTCAAATCTCTCCATGGAAAAATCTTGAATGATTAAAAGCATTTAACTATTTGGACTTCAACTTGCCGGGAAACAAGTGAAGCCTAGAATTGAATAGTAACACCATATCACACAGGTTGAACTCTCACTTTTTAATCTTATGGTCATGCTGAATTTTTCATTTCTTAATTTATAAATTTTAGAACTCTCCACGGGATTTCGAGATGAAATTCATCTGGCTCATTCAGGCCCGATCCAAGCCTCAAGTTCGCAGCATCGCTCCGAGTTTAAATTCAACTTAACTTTAGCCCACATAACATTGGGCTCAAGTTCAACAGAAGATGACATGATTTCCATATACAAGGCGTGCAAAGACATACCTATATGAGTCTTGAATGCGGTCAGATAAACCTATAAAGCATCATCTAGCTTCCTATCCCAATCTATCCGGTTAGCATTCACAATCTTTGCCAAGATGGTCTTTATCTCCCAGGTTTGTGATAACTGCCACTACACTATGGATGATAGGGTGTTGCCACCTGTGTTTTACCCATATTTTTCCAATAAGGAAATCAAGCAATCGGTTATAGAGCTGAAACCCCCATCACTAATGATGGCTCTAGGAGTCAAAATCTAGCAAATATATTCCGCTCAAGAATGTTGTGACACTCTTCCCTTCATTATTTGGAAGCGCAAGCTTTGCCCTCCACCTATTTGAAACATAGTCATAGCCAAAAGTATGTACTTCATCGCGTTTGAGCTGCAAATGGGCCATGATAAATGCCCCATATATCAAACAGCTCAACGACAAGGATGGGAGTAAGGGGAGCTCATGCCTTCATGATATGCCTCCTTGTCTTTGGCATGCATCACATGCCTTTGAAAAATCATGCGCAAATCTTGGTGAATGGTTGGCAAACGTACCCACATTGGAGAATCTTATGGGTTGTCACGAATTCGTTGTGGTGACACCCAATAGGGGATGAGTGGCGGAGCCTCCAATATACTCAACATCTCCACCTCGGGCACACATCTTGAATTACCTCATCGGCACATATGCGGAATAAGTAAGGCTCATCCTAGAAAACCTTTCATACATTAGACATAAACTTCTTCATTTGGTGAAAAAAGATAAGTGCTCGTACAACATCACTCACAAGATAATTAGCGAAGTATACGCAAATAATAGGATGTGATCTTGGGACGCGGCTAAAGCACGCTGCTGACGGGAATGCATCGTCTATGTCACGCTCATCTCGAAGTGCGCATCTAGTTCCAATCTTGATAAGTGATCCACCAATTTTCGGTCCTTTCGGTGTTTACCTCGAACTCTTGTAGAAGTAGAACCCATCGAATCAATTGTGGCTTCGCATCCTTCTTTTCCATCGAATATCTCAAAGCTGCATAGTACGTATGGACTATCATCATAGTTTAGAGCAAGTATTCAGAAACTTCTCAAATGCAAAAATTACAGCTAACAACTCTGTACGTCACGGTGTAATTTTTCTAAGTTGCATTAAGAGCATTGCTAGGATAATAAATAGGATGGAAAATCTTTTCACGCCTCCTAACACGGCTTATATCTCCCAAAGGCCACTGCTGGCATCACACTTAACCTCGAATGGTAAGGGCCGGTCGAGTGCCACTATAGTGGGGCCGGAGTCGATCTCTCTTTTGGGAATTCAAACGCCTTTAGACATGCCTCATCAAAAACAAATTTCACCTCTTTCTCCAAACGGTTACACAAGGGATGTACAATCTTTGAGATGTCACTTGATAGATCTCTGCAACAAACCCTACATGACCCAAAAAGCTTCAAACACGTTTCATCGAAATTGGAGGTGGTAGACTATGATGCCGATCTTGGCCACTTTCCACATCAATACCCTTACTATAAATCTTGTTCCCTAGCACTATACCTTTTTTGACCATGAAATGACACTTTTTCCAGGTTAAGTATCAAGTTGGTCTCTTCACATCTACTTGACACCTTGCTTCTGAATGAGCGATGATTAATCACCCACCAGAAAAGTCATCCATAAATGCTTGATGGTGTTTTCCACCATGTTAGAAAATATGGACATCATGCAATGTTGAAAAGTGGCGGGCGCATTACATAACCCGAACTACATCCTCTTGAACGCAAATCAACCATATGGACAAGTGAAAGTAGTTTTATCTTGGTGATGAGTATAAATCGATTATACCCGAGGAATAACCATCAAGAAAATAGTACCATCCTCTTCACATAAGTCGGTCTAACATTTAGTCCATGAATGGAATAGGAAAGTGATCTTTACGAGGTCAACAATTCAACTTCCTATAGTCCATGCATACTCTCCGGTAGGTAGTGATGCAGTGGAATGAGCTCGTTGTTAGCATTTGGGACGGTCGTGATTCCTCCGCTTCTTCGGTACACCTTGATCTAGGCTCACCCATTTCTTTGTCGGCAATAGGGTAAACCACTCCGCATCCAACCATGATGATTTCCTTCTTGACCACCACTTGCGCTGGAATTGGATTCATCTGCTTGATGCCTGATACTCGAATACAATCTGTCTCTAGCTTGATCTTATGAGTCTCTTATCTGCATTGGGATTCCAATAATGTTTACGATGGTCCACCCAGTAGCTTTTATATCTCTTGAAGATGGAGACCAAAGCGTTCACTTGCTATTCCTCAGTCGAAATTTGTAACAATGACAGTAGAAATATTCTGGAATTAAAAATACATATCGCAATTGAGGCAGAGTCGCTTTTTGAGCTCCAATACGAGAGCTACTCGATAGATGGCTTGGTTTGGTGGGGTCACACGATTCTTCGGGTAAAGATCAATCACTGGAGCATAAGTGTATGACCCCATACCAGTAAGTTCATTAACTATCTCCTCACTTCCATGGATCTCCTCGGCACCAACATTCATCGAAATCTTTGGTAATCCTCAGGAATCGATAACTCCTCCGTAGGAATAATTGGAGCCTCGGGTTCCTGGCGTAATTACTAAGACTAGCCTCATGTAGTTGTTTGCTTCATGGATCGGCATACATTACATCAGCTCCACTTTGTTCAACTAGAATTTGAGTTGTCTAGTTTCCATGTCTGAGAGCACGTCACAGGTGGCGGAATGGTCACCCCAAGATAATGGGGACCTCGAAATCAACTTCATAGTCCGGGATGACAAAAATTAATAGAAAATATAAAGAACTCCACCTTCACTAGAACATCATAGAGAATTCCCGGCGGATTTTTGCCTGCGATCGCCGCCAAGCCACTGCATTGTAGTATTTTGGGGGCTCCAAGATCTTATTTATGAACACTACTAGCGGCATCAAGTTAATACAAGCACCTACATCACATGGAGACTTATCAAAATTAAAGGCTCCAATAGTGCACGGTATGGTGAACGCTCAGGTCTTCTTCCTTTTTTGAACAAGGCGGGATCTTGTGCACTATAGTTGTGAAAATTATCTGCGGGTTTGAAGCTTACGATCCTCTTTCTAGTGTGAAGATCCTTCATGAATTTAGCATAGGCGGCCATGTGCTCCAAGTGCCTCGACTAATGGGATGTTCACGAGATAATTGTTTCAACATGGAGATGAATTTTGATACTTCCAATCTTCGACCTTTTTCTTTAATCTCTGGCATTGGAAAAGGGGGAGGGAGTTCTAGGAATAGGTGTGATCTTTGTGGTACCTCCTTATCCTTCCCACTTCGAGATCCTTGCTCCTTTGCATTACTAGGAAGGCGGTCTTAGCTGCTTGATTCATCAGCAAGGTACGATCCTTGGAATGCGCTTGCATCCTATCATCATCGAGAAATCACTTAAGAATACGCTATCATCAAATCTGCTTGGCCTCGGAGGATCACTTGTCAGCTACACTCTTACGGGTAGGCGCCATGCAATGATTGTCATTTTTTGATTTTTGAAGCGTATTGTGGGAAGTGTGCTTTTCTGCTTCTAGTTCATGGCAACGGTTTCATCGGCTTCCGGTTGTTGCTCCATCTTCTTAATGTCTCTGACATGTGATTTCCACCTTTGATTCATACCGAGAAATATTGGCGGAGCTCCTTAAAATGGCCATTTATCGCCTCCATCTACTTAAGTACCTTGGAAAACATGTCTTCCACCCTTGAACCACTAGACTCACGCTCGCGGTTCCTTGGAGAGACATATAGACCAGTTATTGTCATTCTTGTACTCCTCGCGCTCCTTCCAGTCTCTATTGTCTGTATTGTCCTCGGTTGTAATTGTTATCCTTGCTTAGTAGTTCCGACCTTGGTTCCCACGACCTTGAAACAAAGAGTCTTTGTTAGACCCTTGAGTGTTAGTCGAGAAATGCGCCCTTTGATCATTTAGATAATTAACTTCCTGCTCAGATTCGATTCGCCTCCATTATTTCTCGGGGCCTTGCCTGGGGCCAGTAACATTCACCTTTTCGGCCCAGCTCCCCATCAAATGTTTAGTAGCGGCCCCATTGTGGTCTTTATTTGGCTTAATATCCTAATCTCTTTCTTCATCCTTCCTTCTATGTTCGGGATGCATACCTACCACATAAGAACTAGCTGGTCTCCAGGCTCTCTTGTGTGCCATGCGCGGTTGGTTTTATTAATTTTGTCAAGTAGCTCAGGTAGCTTGGCATAGTTCGACTCATGAATTTTCCGTGAGCACGGTATTAGCCACTACCTTGGTGTTAGCATTTACAGACCTATAAAATATTCACAATGATAATCATCTGGAATCTTTGTGGTTGGGCACCCTTTTGAGATTCTTGTTGAACCTCGGCCATGTCTCATGAAATTCCTTAGAACCTATCTTCACGAGGTTGTATATCTTATCTTTCAACTACAAATTTACGGAAGGTAGGAAAAATCTTTAAAGAAAATATCTTTTCCACTCCCTCCATATAGTGATAGAATCGTTGGGTTACACCCTTGGAAACATTGCTTCACTTCCTAAATAAAAGGGAAATAACCTCGGTCGTATCACATACGATTCGGTCTAGATTATTTATATGCATTGCGAGATACCCATAATATTAGTCAAGTGAGTATGTGCATCATCGGTGGCATGACATAAATATCCCTTCATGGTTGGCTTCGGTTGAATCATAGTCTTGTTAATATCAAACTTTGCCCATTGGAGGCAAGGGGGAGGGGATAATAGCTCCGGTGGCAACGGCTTCGTCAATATCAACATCATCATCCTCATCGAAATACGGGTGCCTCTGTCGATGCGGACCTCTGTTCCTTGCTTCCTTTCTGCTGATAGCTAGGCATTGCTCTTAAGAAACCCTTGCTAACTCTCTGTCTCTTTGAAGCTTGTTCCATAGCCAACATTAAGTTGTAGCTTGGTCCAGCATGCATTGCTCTTGTACGTTGGCCATTCTCCTCGGATTTCGCAGTGTTTTTTCATGTTCTCATCGATTTGAGGCAGGTTTTTGTTGTAGCAAGTGCGCGGGCATGCACGAACTTAAGACACCGGTAAGAACAAAAACAATAAAAGAAGTGAAAAGAAATAAGGACCAAAAGTAAAGCAAATGCAAATAACAAAAGCATGGCCAGTATTCCCCAGCAACGGTGCCCAAAATTTGATGTTTCCCAAATTACACTTCGTAAATGAGATATAAAACAGTCGATGTCAAATATAGAACCAAAAAAGGTTGAGGTCGATCCCATAGGGAATTTGGAAGAACTTGACTTAACGCATTGATTAGCTATTGCTATGCGCACTTGTTCTAGGAAAGAATTGAAAAACAAAATAATGAACAAGAGTAAGACTAGTAGATGCTTAAATCAACTTCGGTTGTATTCAATCGACAAGTTACTAGGATTATGCTTCCCATGACTTCCATAACCACAAGGCATTACACTAGTGATCTATTAGGTGTTTAGCATGCTTGGTAAGTTAAGGTTCACCTAAATGGTTGGTCCACCATCTAGATGAAGTTATCACCCGTAGCTTGGTCTGTATACTGGTATATGCTTAATTAACCCTTACCCAAAAATATTGGATTAAGCTATCCTAGGACAAGTTCAAGCTATTATGTGAGGGTTGATAGCCTCAGAAGTCTTTGTTGTTAATCCTTTTCCCATTCACTACCCCCTTAATCCGGTAAAAGTAAGAATAAGGCAAGTTCCAACGTTTTAACCGTTAAGAAATAATTAAAACGAAGGAAAAATAATACATGCATAAACCCCTTCAAGAATCTTCAGTGTTTACCTATGTGTTAATTCATCATGGTTCCCACAACCTTATTTATGGGTTTAGCTAATCATATTTGAATAATCACAATCACAAAATATAGAAGAAATCATAATTGTAATATACAAAAATTCGTAAGAACAAAACCACATGAATTAAATAAAACTCCAAAAGCAGATGAAACAAAAACTTCAATGTCTTTTGATTACAAAATCAAGAACAAAATTAAAACCTTTGTTTCTTGAACCCGGGAATGCTAGTTAACAACACCAAAACTTAAAAGATAGTAAAAATAAATTTTACATGGAGTAAGAATAAATATTGTATTTATAGTTCCAAAAAAATCCTTATCCTAACTAAGTGGACTCCGTATCGCGAGGGTAACGGGCCAAGTAACGACTCGTTAGGTCTCCCAATGAGTTATGGCCGTGAATTTGACACCGTTCTCAACGCTTGACCAGGTCATGATGAGGTTCTTAATGACTCGTTAGGCACAGTGCAGTACGTTGGGTCCCTCGTGGCCATGGGTCACCAAATCCTCGGTGCATGGCAGGTCCCAAGTCAGATGATGAGTCGTCGCTTTGCAGTACAACTCGTTATGTCTCTTGTTGTCTTCAGCGGCACTTCTTCAAAATTTCTCCTCCAGTCTCACGGCTCATTGCAGCGACTCGTTACTAGATGTAACAGTCGTGCTTTCAAATCATGAGTACAACTGGATCCTCTTTTGAAATTCTGCTCTTCTCCCGCACGACTCCGAGGCACAAATTGTGCATTGGGACACTGACTCATGACCTGCAGGTAGCGGCACACTTTTGTCCATTTTCTTTACACTTTGCCCATTTAGGTTCACGGACCTATTTTCACCGGAACATTTAACACAAACACATCATATCTACATAAACATGCCGGAATTAATTTCTTGGTTTTAAGCATCTAAAGTGCGGTAAAATCCGCAGACATGAATTATCTCCTAACATCTTTGCCCAATTCATGGGCAACCCGATGGCATGCCTTTGCAATCCTCTCTAACTTGACTACCCCACCGCTTGTGTCAAAATTATATGCCTCCTACCAAGCTCAATAGTATAGCATGCAGCACAAGGGAAAAGTTTGTGACTTTCAATGCCCACCATGGGTTATGATAAAGTGGAAGTCGATATGGCCATTTTGCCATTAAATCCCTACTTTTGGAAGTGAGATTGACTAGAGATGGAGAACATGGCTCGTGTAGCTGACATAAAAGAAGACAATTCTCTTGGATAGCTCCAATCATTGCTCTTTACACCTCGCCAGGCCTCTATGGGTGGCGAGGTCTCTCGCCATGACTTGATGTTTGAGGCTAAATTGTGGCTTGGACTTTATTTGTGTTGTGTCATCCCATCCAAGAATGAGCATAGAATTCGGTTTAGAAGCCAATCCTCATTAATACGTATCATTACTGGAGTCCCATAAACTTTGGGGAGATTGTAGTCCAACAAATAAAGAAGAAGGCATGGCAGTCTAGCACTTCCATGCCACTACTTATTGTCCTCATTTCCCATCTTTGCTCAAAAAAGGCGGGCGCACTGTTCCCAAATGAAACCTTCTGCTTCTTTAGGAGTGATTTCCATTGAGCGGAAGAAGAGAGATGTCGAGGCACGCAATGAAGAGGAAAAGACTTCAAGCCTTTGGGAATGCTGAGGCATCCCCTTTCCCCATGAGTCGGACCACTCACCACGGGCGCGTATTTGAACACATGCCCCGAGGCGGAATGTTTGGACAAGCTTTGGAGACATGCTCATTGGGGAGAATCTCCCCCTCCTCCAATCCACCCAACCATATGGTTTCCGAGACTTTTGGAAATGACTACTCTCGATAGCCAACTCCAAGATTGGCCAAGAGTCTCCTGCTTTTCATTGCTCAAACAATTAAAAAAGAGCTCAATCTTTATATGAGAGTGTCCTTTACTATGCAAGAGGGTAGATGCGGTGAGTTGTCACCTCCCATGCTAAATTGAGGTGCAAGAATTGAAGAGTTGGACTTCTTGAAGGTGCCTTTAACATGAGTGCCACTGGATCTTACTTGATGGTTGCTCCTCCACGGTTCGAGGTTCCATTGATGATATCTTTGAGGGATTGGGGGATGAGTTTTATAGGCTAGGTGAGGCTAGTGATGATGGTGCAGAAGATCTGGTTGCTAATGATGAGGAAGAATGACCCATTCGAGTAGTTTCTTATACCTTTCCTTTTGCATGCATACATTGGGGACAATGTACTCTTTTAAGATGGGGGAGTGATGAGCATAGTTGTTGAGGGTCATTGATGTTTTCTTTTGTTTGAATTAATGAATAGAGCCCTTGTCGTCTTTACATTTGTTTATGTTGTTTGATGATTTCCCTTCTTGGGCTTGTTTTGGTTAAAAAAAATGAATGATTTGGTTTAATTCTTGATGAAGTGGTGGTTAGTGATAAAATGGGGACTTTACTTTGAATTGCAAGATTTTGCATGAATTACCCATGTTTTTCTTGTTTTATTATTCGTAGATTGTAAATAGTAGGATAGTAAATAAAGTCCAAGGGTTTTTCTCATACCACGGTTCTTTCTGAGGAACATGTTTTTCATTTTCTTTCCTTTTTGTTATCGAACTAGGTTGGCACTTCCCGATGATAGGCTTTGTGTAGAGGCTCTCTTGAGGGAAAATATCATATTGCTTTTGAGTCTTTTTATGAAGCTTTTTTGAAAGGCACCACTCGAATAATTTTTGAAATGGAATTTTAAAATGAGGGCATGAAAAATAATGGCTTCGAGATGTTGAAGCTAGAGCATAGCACTCTTGGTCATACATTGTAAAATTCTTGGCTTGACTTATTAGTTGCCTTCTTTGATGTCCTAAATTGAATTCTTGTGGTGAAAAGGACTTTGTGTACGCATTAAGGGCGATGCCTTGTGTGGTGAGGAATTTTATAAGTCTCATGCATGACATCTTGTCTAGAATTTGCCCCAAGCTTGTGACTCAAGGTGAAATCCTAGATGTGGTGCACTGAGAACATATGTTTAGGCTTTCCTTTGTGTAGTCACTTCACCCATATACCCTCTTTGAACATTGATCCTTGTCGGCCAACATTGAGCCTTTGACCCTTCTTTGACAACAACATTACAAGCCTTAATACCATTCTTAATACCACTCTTTGGGACCCATCTCACATATGTGCTAGTGATAAGATAGTGATAAAGGAGTCTTCAAGCCTAAAAAAAGGGATTGATAAAAAATAGAAATGAAGGCAAAAGCCCATGTTTGGGGCGTGCAAAAGGAACATGAGAATTTCGGCTTGGTAGCACCACATTGTGTCAAAATTCTTAAAATGATAAATTGAAAAGAAAAATAATTTATTGTGATTTGGTGCTTCCTCTTGTGTGGAGATAAAGGCTAATTGTGAAGAGACAAAGAGGTTATAACGAGGGTCATTGAGAAATGAAAGCCAGAAATGATGAAAGAAGAGAAATAAAGTGAAGTGATTGGAAGGAGTTGATGGGAGGTATGTTCACAAAAAGCACTAGGGAGGATCTAGTCACTACAACCAGATTTTCATCCTACCTTTAGCAAGCCGACATCATAACCCGCAAGCCTAAATGATTCTAAGTGCAATTTGCTCTACATTAGTGGTAAGAATAATATGAAGGAAAGCCTATGGAATTGAGGATTGTATGAAGGGAAAGCCTATGGGTCAAGTTGTGTGCATGATGACTTCTTTTGGGAGAGTGAGCGTGATTATCTCTTCCAAACAATCCCTTGTGTGTATTTAATAATTACATGACAAAAGGATAGGGATTCTTATTTTTGTGAGTGTCATCATCCCCTCTTTAAGGACGTAAGTGCATTTAGAATTAATGTGTGGATAGGGCATGAGTAGTGCAAACTCTAAGGCATGTTTTGAAGATACACTGATTATGACTTGAGATGCTCTGTGTATTTCATGGTTAAGCAATGCCCTTTTTTAACAAAATGAATCCTCTTGTGAGCCATATTTGTGAAAGGTGGTATCCTCTGGAAATATCTTCATTGTTTTGGTTTTTAGGGAAATTTTCTTCTCTTTTCTGGTGAGATTGGTGAGCATTTTTGCGGTTGTCATAGACAGGTGGTTAATGATGTTTAAACTTTTTAGGATTGGCATGTTTTTCTACTTCTAAGAATTGCATTACTTGAGGACAAGTAATGGTTCAAGTTTTGGAGTTCGGTGAGTTGGTAAATTCACAAACTCATTGGGCTCTTAATCTTGAGTTTTGCTTAGTTTTTGAGTTGTTTATGTGGATTTTTTGCCCATTTTGATTTTTTTTGTGTGCATATGCCTAATGTGAAGGAAAGATCAAGAAATGAAGAAAAAAGAAGGAAGTGGGTGGAAATTCGACGTTTCCCCGAAGAAGACTGGCGAAACGCCGATTAAGAGCTGATCCCACTGCTTCTGGAAAATAAGCCACCGGTGAATCATGGGTTTCCAACATTGACTCTCCGGTTTAGCCATCGAATGACACCTGACTTGCTGGATTGAAGGGAAAAAGATCGGCGGTGC
The DNA here is from genome assembly GCA_018107945.1 of Datura stramonium. NCBI lineage: Eukaryota > Viridiplantae > Streptophyta > Magnoliopsida > Solanales > Solanaceae > Datura > Datura stramonium. The sequence continues at coordinate 9,652 of JACEIK010007391.1, read as the reverse complement.
ACGGATGGAGATCGGCGAAACACTGATGGAACCACCGCTGACTACTGGAAGGCAGTGATGTAGTAGAGAATATAGGCGGCGGTCCAGAATTGCAACCCGTGAACCACCGATTGTCCCACCGATTCCAGAACGCATTAAGGGCAAAATTGTCAAGCACAGAAAAAGAGAGAAAACGCCCTATTTTCTTGGATATAAATTCTAGAGAAAGTACTGTGTACTGAGGAGATCATGGCAGAGCATATCATATCATCTTTTTCCTTTATTATCTTTAGAACATTCCTTTGGCAGAGAAATGGAGAATTTATTGGTAGAATTTGCAAAGTACTATTCTCTTCTTCTTCTTCTTAATAGTAAGGTACAACCATTGTTAAAGACATTTTGTGAACTTGATTTTACCACCCTTATTATTGAATGCAATAAGTTTATTGTTGAATATTCTTTTGAAGTTCTTATTCATGAGTAGCTAAATAATTAATTAGAGGTGTATGATGATGAATACTTTATTAGAGTGGGTATTGCTATAGTCATCTCTATATTGTTTAAATAAGTGTAAATCTGTTAGATTCTCTTCAATCTATAATGGAAGATCCATTGATTGTGATGTGGCTCTATTTGTTCTTGCTTGATTGTTGCTTGTAAATAATAATTAATTATTGGAGGAGAATTTAATAGTGGGTATGGATGATAGATTGCGAAATTGGGATAGAAATAGCCAAATTATATTCTCACTCTTAATTAGTAGCTAATAGCTAGAAATTAGTGCAGCTATTAATCCAAACCTGATCGGGTTGAGCTAATAATGGCTAGAGGTTTGACAAAATTCTAGTAAGAGGTATTTATAAAGATGAAAAGTTGTAATTACCCATTTCCCCGAGATTATTTACACTAATTGAACTTATAAGATGACCTAGCATGTCCCTATCTTTTTAGTATATCATCTACACCACACCTCTAGTCTTTCACATTCTTCTCGACAATCTTGGTGATTTTGCTATTATAGGCAACCAAATTAGCAATTATAATCAACTACAAATTCCAATCTCCCCCAACTTTTTTATTTTTATGTTAATTCTAAGTGGTGCAAGCTAAGTTCAATTTGTCAACCGGCACTTGCAATTATCACTCACTAGTCCTTGTGAGATTCAACCCCGACACCCATTACTTTTTTTTATACTTTGGCCGTGTATGCCCTTCCTATGAGGAGTATATTTTGGACGTTATCAAAAATAAGGACTAGCTATTTCTATCCTTGACCTATAATGGAGTGAAAATGTTTGTGTTAAATATCTCTCTCTTAATCCCACACAAAAACACTACAATTCCTCACTAATAGCTTCTCACCCAATTCTCACCTCCCTCTTTCAAGTAAAAGCAAGAAAAGTAAAGAACAATTAATATATGAAACCATCAATTTTAGCAATTATAACTTGGAAGAAGATAATAGATCTATAATTAAATAAGAATCTAAGAGCAATCTATCAAAACCAAATCAATTTAACAAACCCACCATGAATATACCTCTAGCTTACAAATTAGTAAAATATATTTAAAGGTAGAAAGAAGATACCAAGAGGATTCCCTTCACATTCATCACATTAGCTTGAATAACTTGCTTCACAAGATCTTACAGCAATGGTGGAATTCCCCCAAAATGGGTTAAATAAATAGAAGAAGATAAGTACTATCTAAAAGTTCTATGAAGAAGATGAAGTCTAGATCAATCAATAGTGAATGAATGAGTGTTGTACAATAAAAGCTATCTAAATATATGTACTTTCTTGTATACAAAATTCCCCAAATACCCTTGGAGTTTCGAGATGCTTTGAAGTCCTTTTTGGACCATTTTACCCTTCATTAGACGGCCTCACTTGTGAAGAACCGACGTTTAGCAGGTGCCAATCCGCAAAGCATAAAACTATGGCCGGTTGAAAATAGTGTTCTATCAGAGGGAACTGGCAGTTCTATGGTCCTTTAGTCGGTGCCATTCCATGAATTTCCGGTTGAATAGCCAGTCTAAGTAGTAGCTTTAGCATTTCGCCCTTCCGGATCCGCGTTTAGTCGATTCAAAGCACGTCCTTGCACCTCTTTTTCCGTTATATTTGGCTCCTCTCCGTCATATTCTAACTCATAAAATTCCACCTCAAACATTATGTGTTTTGCTTGATTTCATGCATTCTTCACTCACGTGAAATACCTGCAAAGAATTAAAGAGAAAGGGCGTAAATTCCACATAAATTACTCGAAAACTAGGCAAAAATCATGCTTAGGAGCCTAATGAGTTGGTAAATTTCCAACTCATCAAACCCCCAAACTTGAACCATTGCATGTCCTCAAGTAATGCAATTCTTTACATTTGAGCAAATGAACAACATTCAGTATATGAGTTTTTTGCATCAAGGGCCAATCAAGAGATTCTTTCCCAAGAGGACATTGATAAAGCTTAGAGCACCACGGTCGTTTCACACAAAATGATTCAGCATCAAGACAACCCAAATTATTCACCAACACAAGAAAAAACTCAAACAATTGAAACCAACACAAGAAAAAAACTCAAACAATGTTGAACAAGCTTCAAGAGGTGACCACAATCATTAAACACATCTTGCATGCATTCATTTCATTCAAACAGGGGCATAGATCATTATAACAAGTTCAAAGAGCATCTCAAGTCATTGACAATTTACATTCAAAACTTGCCTTAATGCTCGCCTCAATCATACCTCTCTTTTGAAAACAATCTTAAGCATGTGCCCCCAAGGAGATGATGCTGCTCACAAGAAAAGAGAATCCTAGAAATTTTTGAACATTTCAAACATAGGGATTATAAGATAAGACAAATGCGCTCACTCTTACAAAGAAATTCAAGTGCATACAAGTTGACCCATAGGCTTTCCCTTCATGTATCTCGCCACTAATGTAGTGTTTCTACACTAAAAATCAATTAGGAATTGTGGGTCATAATGAAAAAGCTAGGGGTAAGGGTAGGATAATTGTTTAGCTTTGGTGACTAAAGCCTACCTAATTCCTTTACAAACACTTGTAACATCCCATCATCTTATTGAGATCACTCCACCTTATTTCTCCTTGTTCATTATCTTCATCACTTGTGTGACACAAGTCACCCTTATAATGCTGGTGAATTTAACATTTAGCCTTATATATGCAAGAGATAGCACCTTTTTACTATTCTTCTCTTTAGGTGATTCGAGGTCTTTCAACCCATTGATTCATTCATTTCATCACAATTTTGGTACTACCTCACATTGAAGCTCTCATTTTCCCCCTTCTCTTGAAAACCCCCAAACTTAGGCTTTTACCTCATTTCACATTCATTTCCTTATCGCTCCCCATTTCATGGGCTTCAAGCCCCATTTTTCAGTGTTTCATCAATAGTGATTAGGGAGGATGGGTGCCAAAGAGAAGGATTAAAAATTGTCATTAGGCTTGTGATGTTGTTTCCAAGAAAGGTTCCAAGACTCAAATGTTGGCTATCAATGATTAATGTCCAAGGAGGTCATTTTTGGTGAAGTTACTAACAAAAGAGGGCCTGAGATAATGTTCTAAGTGTAGCCCCATCTATCATTTCGCCTTGAATCACACTTAGGGAAAGTTCTAGACAATCATGCATACACAGGAATTAATCCAAAAGCCTCACTACACAAGGAATCACAATCCAAGGAGTTTACACACTTCCTTCATTGCATTGAGAGGATAACTTTTGATAAGTTATTTATGAATCAAAAAGCGAAGCAAGGAATATATAATTCATGATAAGGGAGTTCTCATTTTCACGTTTAGATACCCCTCTTTTCTTTCCAAAACTCATGCACAATTCCAAGCAAGAAATATTGGTGGTACCTCATCAAACAAACGCACAAAAGACTCAATAAGACTATAGACTTGGCATTTTCCCTTAAGAAAGTCGCCTCTCAATCTATCATAGGGTAGTGCCAACCCGGTTCGACAATAAAAAGAGAAGACGAAGGAACTTCTCCTTGGGAAAGAACCGTTGTATAAAGAAAAGCCTTGGAGTTTCTTCAAAGACTACTATCTAAAAAGATGATATTACTAATAAGTAATGACTATTTTTCCCTTAAGAATGATGTCACCAAATCTATCATAGGGCCATATCGTGCATCACTTAACAAGTGGGCTACTCAGACTTCACCCCTAACACAATTAAAGCATTTTCCTCAATGCACATGGTAAAATAAAGCAAGAAAGGAATAAGTGAAAGAACTCCCTGGGGCTTCTGCTCATAACTGGCGTCCCACTGGCGTTTCGCGCCTCTGAACCGGCGTTTCACCAGCCTAACGTAGATGTGCCACTACTTAAGCAATTTTCTTCCAGGTATTCTATTTGACATCTGTGTTTCATGCATTTGTACTTGCGCTTCGCCGGTTTAGCGTCGGTTGCTCAATTTGAATTTGGCTTCTCTCATCTTTATCAAATTTCATACCTATTCCATCCCTCCACAATCAAAGAAAGCACAAACATAAAGTCAAACAGACAAAAGGAAAATTAAGAATAAAAACTAAAACACGTTGGGTTGCCTCCGAAGAAGCGCCTTAGTTAACGTCGTGGCTCGACGACTTCAAATTTCACCACTTTTCTCTCCACTTTGAGCATTTGAATCTCACCCCTAGCTTCTTATCCATTCTTCTACTCCGCTCGAGGTGTGGTGGTGTAAGAATCAAGGGACCAAGCAATAGATGTTGCATCTTATGTTTGTTGGTCCTTAAAGGAGGGACGTGCTTTGGCCTTGTTGGCATGGCATACTCTAAGATGAAGACACCTTGATCTTACTCCTCAACTTCATCCATTGACTTGGTCTCCTCAGTCTCCATTTTTTCAACCAAATTCAATGTTGAATAATGATAAGAGGGTGGTCTAAGTCGCTCCCCTTTCAAGCATGATTCTTTCTTGACATCCTCCTTTTTAAGTGCACTTAGAGTCATTGAGTGTTTGTGGGATGTCATTTGGAGACACTAGTGTCACTTCTTCAACCTTGGCATCTTGCATTTTTACAATGTTGGTTGGTTGGCATACCTCTATTACTTCTTCAACACTCACCTTGACTCCATCATCATTGTCATTTTGAGCTTCCTTCCATTAGTCAAGTTGAGATATGCCCCATTGTTCACTTTTTCTTGTTATGCTTCTCAATATCTCCTTGACTTCTTCTTTTAGAGTTTCACAACTTTTTTCTTGAGGAGTTGATGATTCCATGGGTATGGAGGGATTGACATTCTTTTCCGCATTGGGCTCCCGCTCCAAAAAGGCTTGGAGCATGGCTTCCATGTGTCCACATGTATTTCTCCTTCCCTTATTTTCCATGGCTTCATTTCTTTCAAGCTTGGGAGCATAACTTCTATCATAACCATTATAGTAGTAAGTGAACCCATTTGGGCATCCATTTGAATGTCTCCCATGACTACCACATATTGTGCATCTATACCCACTATAGGAAGGAGAAGGTGTACTCATATCCCTTCTAGGAGCATATTTGCAATCTTTCCAATAGTGTGGTCCTCCACAATAGGGACATGGGTAATTATGATAAGTGTTGCAACCAACAAACCACCTTTCATTCCACGATGTGATCATACAACTACAAACAAGCAAAAACATAAACAAAAATAAAAACAAAACAAGATGTAAACCAAAAATGCAAAACTAGTTCGAATCAATAAATAAATAATGTCTAATCACAACTCAATTCCCCGGCAACGACGCCATTTTTGATAATGTCCAGAATATACTCCTCATAGGAAGGGTATACACGGCCGAAGTATCAAAACAAGTGACCCGACGGGTGTCGGGGTCGAATCCCACAAGGACTAGTGAGTGATAATTGCAAGTGTCGGTTGAGAAATTGAATTTAGCTTGCACCACTTAGAATTAACATAAAAATAAATATGTTGGGGGAGATTGGAATTTATAGTAGATTATAATTGCTAATTTGGTTGCCTATAATAGCAAAATCACCAAGGTTTTCGACAAGAATGTGAAAGATCAGAGGTGTGGTGTAGATGATATAGTAACTAGATAGGGACATATAAGGTCATCTTATAAGTTCAATTAGTGTAAATAATCTCGGAAATATGGGTAATTATAGCTTTTCATATTTATAAATACCTCTTACTGGAGTTTTGTCAAACCTCTAACCACTATTAGCTCAACCCTATTAGATTTTGATTAGTAGCCGTACTAATTTCTAGCTATTAGCTACTAATTAGGAGTGAGAATACAATTTTTAGCTATTTCTAGCCCAATTTCACAATCTCTTATCCATACCCAGTATTAAATTCTCCTCCAATACTTAATTATTCTTTTACAAGCAACAATCAAGTAATAACAAATAGACCCACATCATAATCAATGGATCTTCCATTATAGATTGAAGAGAATCTAACAGATTTACACTTATTTAAACAATATAGAGATGACTCTAGCAATACCCACTCTAATTAAGTATTCATCATCACACACCTCTAGTTAATGATTTAGCTACTCATGATTAATAAGTTCAAAAGCACATTCAACAATTTACTCACTCAATTCAATAACAAGAGTAGTAAAATCAAGTTCACAAAATGTCTTTAACAATGGTTTTAACTTACTATTAAGAAGAAGAAGAAGAAGAGAATAGTACTTTGCTAATTCAACCAATCAAATTCTCCTTTTCTCTGAAAAATGAATGTTCTAAAGCTAAGAAAGGAAAAATATGATATAATATGCTCTGCTATGACTCCTCAGTACATAGTACTTACTCTAGAATTTACATCCAAGAAAATAGAGCATCTTCTCTCTCTTTTCTATGCTGGACAATTTTTCCCCTGAGCAGCATTCTAAAATTGGAGGGATGACCGGTGGTTCCCTATTTTCAATTCATGAACCGCCGGCTACATTCACTGCTACTTTACTGCCTTCCAGCAGTCAGCGGCGGTTCTATTGGCATTTCACTGATCTCCATCCGCGCACTGCCGATCTTTTTTCCTTCAATCCAGCAAGTCAGGTGCTATTCAGTGGCTAAATCGGTTAGTCTCCGTTGGCAACCCGCGATTCGTCGGTGGCTCATTTCCCAAAAGTAGTGGGAGTCGGCTCTTGACCAGCAGTTCACCGGTCTTCTTCGATGGAATGCCGAATTTCAACCCACTTCCTTCTTTTTGCTCCATTTCTTGCTCTTTCCTTCACATTAGGCATCTACACAAAAAAAAGTAAAAAGGGCATAAAATCCACATAAACAACTCAAAAACTAAGCAAAACTCAGCCTTAAGAGCCCAATGAGTTGGTGAATTTACCAACTCATCATAAACTTTTTGATTTAAATTTCTACAAACTATGCCCAATTATGCATATTTCATGAAAGTTCAAGTTATGATTCTATTTTGATTTTGATGTTCATTAGCCCATTATGATTTATGACTTATGGTTTCTCTCAAATGCTCATCATGAATTTATGAATATCAAGTATAAATGAATTTCAAGTATGCATGAACTTCACGGTTTATTGATTTATGATTTTGGACGACTCACGGGCCTTATTACATGGCTAGTTCACGTATTTCAAGCATGCTTAATTATCACTATTTTAAACTAGCCTATGAATCTTATATATATTATCCTATGAGCACTATATATGTTTTGGGAGTAGTATTTAACACCAAGTAGACCTGGGGTCCAAGCACACTCTCAGTCTCAGAACTACGCGCCAACGTAGCCATGATGGGACCTCCTTTCGACTTTCCCTTTGCTCGAATGGGCCTTTCATGAGTGATATCAAACCTCTTTCATGGTTCTACCCTTGGCACGGTACGAACACCCTCCCTACTAGGGGTTTACATGTCGGGCTCCATGTATGCTCTTATGGGGTATGTCGATTATAAGAGTCTCCCACTGTTTCTAATGATTTATGTATGGTTATGATTATATACTTTGGCTCCAGTCATGTTTAATAAAGTTTTTCTCTTATGATCAGGATTATGAATGATTTGTGAATGTTTGAAAACCTTGAGCCTTAAGTTAATATTATGATATTTACGTTATGATCATGTTGTCCTACTCTTATGAACTCTTACATGTTTTAACTGTCCATTTTACTTACCTAGCATACTCGGTAAATTTCAAGTATTGATTGCATACTCTATGTTGTATCGTTTTATGATATAGGCTCCGACCTTCAGTCTCAGCCCCATCACTAGCTAGTTCTAGAGATAGGATCCAATCTCTATTGGCGAGTCCTCATCAGTCGGGGCCCCTTTTTATTCAGTCATGTTTACATATTTTTAGTTTCAGACTTAAAGAGTCAGTTGAGGGGTCTTGTCCCATCAACTCATCAGAACTAGAGGCTTTTAGACATAAATTGTATTCATCTTCAGACTCGTGTTGTATGTTCAAATTTTATGTTATGTTTAGACTTCCTCTATGATTATTGTTGATCTTCCGCTTTTATTTATTGAGTTAGAAGTTATGTTTATGCCATGGGTCGACCTGGAGTCTCTCGGGGTTCCTTGTCCCATGTCTCGATCCAGGCCCATGTTCGGGTCGTGGTAGTGCGTAGTGATCTTGCGCATCTTTACGTGCACAAGTTCTATTTTGTAACTTAATGTTAGCCATGTTTGTAATTTAATTAATTACATTTTCATGTATTTGTGTATATCTTTGTGCCAAACTAACCAACATGATTAGCCTTTGTTTTGTAGGTGTAATAGGATAAGACGAGGCTAATTATGATGATGCATGGGCTTGGAGGAAGTTTTGAATGAAGTTTAATGGTGAAGCATGAACATGCCAAGAGAAGGAGGTTATCGTGCCAAGGAGTGTGCCAAGCGGGCAGGGCTGCGCGCTAGGAAGCAGCCACAACAAGGGAATGCCGGATGAGTTGGTAATTTACCAACTCAATAGGATCTTAAACTTGAGTTATTGCTTAGTTCTTGAGTTGATTATATGAATTATATTCCCTTTTTTATTTTGTTGTGTGCAGATGACTAAATATGAAAAAAAGCAAAAATGGAGCAAAAAGAAGGAAGTGAGAGTAAATCGGCGCTCCACCGATGAAGATCGGAGAAACGACGGCCAAAGGTTGATTATCACTGCCTCTGAGGAATAATGCCACCAGCGAATCGCAAGTTGCCAGCGGCGACTAGCCGTTCCAGTCATCGAAAGACACCCAAGTTTCTGAAAAATGCATAATGATTCGGCGGTTCACGGTTTAGCATCGGCTAAACGTCGGGTGAACCGCCGATGCTCGCTGGAGTAAAGTGAGTCCCAGATAATACACTCGGCGGTTCACGAATTGGGACCGACGAACAGTCGATGTCTCCGCCGATTCGAGAATGGAGCTCAGGGCTATAATTGTCCAACATGGGAAAGAGATAAAAATGCCCTACTTTTCACGATATAAATAGCAGATAAAGTACTGTGTACTGATATATAAAGGGATAGATAGAAAGGTAGAGAGATACAGAGAAAGAGCAGAGCGTATGTCACATCATTGTTTCCCTTTTGAGCTTGAGAACATTCTCTTAGCAAAGATAGGGAGATTTTGATTTGTTTACTTGGAAAAAGTACTCTTCTCTACTTCTTCTTTGTAATAGTAAGTTTCAGCCATTGTGGGAGACTATTTTGTGAATTTGATTTTACTAGTCTT
>JACEIK010007390.1:53276-72226 GCA_018107945.1 Datura stramonium | reverse complement strand
ATATTTAATGATTTTAGCTACTCATAGTTAAGAAATTCACAAACACATTAGCATAATTGAATTCAATAATAAGAGTAGATAAATCAAATACACAATTATCCTCAAACTACAACTGAAACTTAATAATCCCAAAGAAGAAAATAGAGCAGAGTATTTCCTACAAGTTTCAATCAAAATCCTTTTCTCAGCCGAAAGATCGTCTTCAACTAAAAGTGGAAATAGTGATGTGATGTGTACTTGGATTTTCTCTCAGTCTCTCTATATCTATATCTTCTTCTTTTTTCTCCTCTTTTTCTTCTCTATGCAGAGTACTTCTTTTTCTATTTATACTCTGAAAGGTAGGGTACTTTTCCTCCCTTTTTAGTAATGAACGATTATACCCTTAATAGTATAGTTCTGAAACTGGCGAAGGTACCGGTGGTTCGCTGATGAAATTCGTGAACCGCCGGGTATCTGCTCTTCTTCTGCACTCATTTCCAGTGAACTTCGGCGGTCCACCCAGGTTTCGCTAATGCCAATCTGTAAACCGCCGGATCTTCAATGCCAATTCCAAAATTTCTAAGTGTCATTCAGCGACTAAACCAGCGTCTCGCCGCTGGTGATTCGTGAACTATCGGTGTCATTTATCCTTTGAGACAGTGACCTTCAACTTTTAGACGACGTTTAGCCGGTTAACATCTGTGCCTTGCCGCTTATGCTCATTTCCTCCTTTTTACTCCATTTTTTCTTTTTTCTTCAAAATTAGGCATCTATACACAACAAAAGCAAAAAGGGCATAAAATCCAAATAATCAACTCGGGAACTAGACAAAACTCAAGTTTTAGAGTCTAATGAGTTGGTAAAAATTTGATCATGGAAGAATATGATAATTCACGAGATTGAATTACAAGAGATTCAAATTGATGTCTCCATGGAAAAATTAAATGTGAAGAAAGGGTTTCAATTTTTCATTTGTTCGAAGTTTGTAAATGAATGATAATGATCAAACTCCCCCCCTTTTGTTTTGGCATTTGATCGACATGTACATACAAACGAAATAACAAAAAAATGATATGTTAATTAGCTCACCCAATAAATGTCAAAAAATGGCTTAAAAAAAATTATTCTGGGTGGTCATAGAACCCTCGTAAAGTATGAGTGTTATTGCAAATATGGCCATAGTATAGGCACCATTTTTCCATTTTTCCTTTATTTTATAATGGAAAATTCATCACAATTATGACTAACAATGAAGACAACAAGTAGTTCAACATCTGTCAAGGCAATAATAGTTTTCCCCTGAAAAATGATCAAGTGCCACATGATTTAGATGGAGAGCTTTTAGCTAGGAGCCAAACACCACATGGGAAATGAGATTAAACATCAGCTTGTACTGGAGGGATAACTAGCAGATTGCAAGGATCCAAACTCCCAACGACTTGGATGATAATGAGAATGATGGTTATTGAAATAGTGCATGTTTGGAAGAAATAGTGCATGTTTGGAAGAAATAGTGACGATTTTGATGTCTTAGCAGGACGAAATAATGAGGCACCCTTCATGACAAGAGTGGACCATAGTTCAGCTCCAATAAGTAGTAGAATAATTTTTGAAAACACAAAATTTGGGTGCCCTAGCTCCTCCGTATATAGTATCGGTCCAAGGGTTCCCATTTATCACCCAAAGTGCTTCAGTAACAGAGAGCTGGTTTGAGGATGGCAAGATCGGTGATTCTTAGAGTGATTTGGGCAATTAAGGAATGCTGATAGATTCTTTTGGGTCTGAGTTTATGAAGTATGTGAAGGTGATTCATTCTCGAGTCGATTAGATCTCATGGTCACACCGGCTCTCATAGAACCAGATTTGAAGAAATAGCTGAGTGTCATACTAGCATTGATTCTAAAAAGATATGTAATGCTAGATATTCCCAATTATGACAAAACCACAAACCCACATGAGCACATAACGACATACGTAACTGCTGATAAGAGGAATGAGTTGGCCCTAGATGAAACTGAGTTTGTCTTAGTAAATAAGTTGGAGAAATGTAGACCAAAAGAACCTTGGCATGATGTTCTCTTTTACTAGAACATTCCATTGCTACTTGTGTAATACTTGTAGATACCTTTATCTGTCACCACTTGAGTCTACACCCTGGACGCGACACAGTACTTAGAGTCACAAGTGACACCAAGCTAATCCATGGCATAGCATAGTACTGGAATACTATAAATCTAAATAGAAAACTAAGCGGAAGCTAATGAAGTATAAAATAGTCTTTATGAGAAAGGATAAAATCTGGTAAATACTGAAGTTTTAAACAACACTAATAATAATAAACTGAAATTAATACTACGCTGTCTAAAAGACTCTACTAACTGATGAGTTGCTGGGAGAAGCCCCCAGCTAACTCTCATTCTGGAAAACAGAACTAGTACAATTAAAATAGAAAGAACAACTTTGGTCCTCTGAAGATGAGGATTCACCTATAAAACACTACTGAATATCACCAATGAAGCTAACTGCGATGTCGAGGCTAGTTACCTGAGCCTATAACATAAAATGATATAACATAGAATGTATGCGTCAGTACTTAAAATGCACTGAGTATGTGAGATATCAAATAAAACATAAAAGTGTTGATAATACATAAACTGGGCTGATATGACATGCAATAACCTTGCCTGAATCATAAATACTGGAAGAGTCTGAAAATATGAGAAAATACTATAAGAACTGATAATAGAAATTAAATCCCTAAAAATATCTGAAATATGTAAGACTAGACCATGAACTATAACTATATTGTACTATGGGAGTGCTTGTAAACCGACATATAACCACGTGAGCTAGATGTCGAGTTCGATGTTTACTCCCTATTGATAGATCCCATCGTACCTTGCCAGGGTATACTGACTAGATTGTATGATTACGAATTGTAAAATCCATTTGGCTTAAATCCTACGGTGGAACGTAGTTTTGGAAATTTGGGTGCGCTGAACCTTGTCCTGCTCAGTGCTAAGTATTTCTCCCAACTTATGACACAAAATAGATGTATATATATATAAAAATACTGAACTGTACTGATAGCTTGAAATAGTGTCCTAAGGATAGGTCAAAACTACTTATCTGGAAGTGTTCTGAGAGCCTGAAGGACCTAATAACTGAGGGTAATGAATATACTAATAAACTGATAATATTACTATTACTGAGTATACTGAAAACGATAGAGATATTGTAAAGCAGCATTTCACAGTTTCATGAGAAAATCAAGGCAAAATACCATGTGAACATACTGTAGTACTGAAGTTATTAACATAAATATATATAAATTTTCTTAACATGACAGTCTAACATCATAGAAAGGTAAGGTAATTCAACAATTAGAAGGAAAGCCCTAGCTCATGATTTCTAGAATTTCAAGGCTAGAGTTACTAAAATCTTGGGACAAAAGGGTGAAAAGAGATCCTTGTTGAAATCCCACATACCTGAAGGAGAATTCCAAGAGACAACACTTGAAATCCTGAGAAGAGAGTTGAAGCACTAGTTCTTGCCTTGAAATGCCTGTCTGATTTCTTACGGTGAAGTTCTTAGAGTGTGAAGGAAGAATGAGGGAGGAATGACAACTAGTACCTCTAAATTCCCCCTAGAATACCCCAATACAATGTAGTTTAGAAATTAAAATAGTAGGAAGTTACAAAAATGCCCCTATAGAAAATGTCTAAAAAACTGCCGTCAAGATCCAACGGGCCACATAATGATTCATTGGTCTTGACTACGGCTCGTTGGGACCAGTCATTGGTCCTGGGTTTGAAATTCTACCTTCTAGACTTCAACCCACGGCTGGAAAGGACGGCTCATTAGAGGACCTGACGGGTCGTTGAGTCCAGTCATTGTCACTAAAACCATTTTGAAAAATCTCTGAACCTCTCCTAATGGACAGACAAAATGATCCGTTAGAAGATACAATGGGTCTTGTTTTCACTCGTGGTCTCTAGAGGAATTTTGAGTACTTTTCGAATTTCATCTAACGGCTCGTTGGGACAAACCTTTACTTCCTCCAATGACTCATCACTTGGCTCATTGGTTCAGGAAATAATTTAACAAGTTTATGATCCCAACCAATGACTAGGTATGACAACTCATTAGAAGAAATAATGAGTCATTATATTACTCGTTAGTTCTTGAGGGAAAATTTGCAGAAGAAAACAATGACTCTTCTGACGGGTCGTTGGTTCTGAAAATGATTTGTTTGTCGAGTCATTCTGAGGTTAAATTTTCTAATTCCCTGCTGGTTTTTCATTTCAAATATGGGGTTTGGTCTTAGGGACTTTTGGGGTATTACAATATCTCCCCCTTGTGAACATTCATCCTCGAACGAAGACTAAGTAAGATGGAAGGATAGGGAAAAGTTTCAATCCTGAACTGAAAACTATAAACTGAATACTGAAGGAGTGACTGACTCCAAAGTGAGATGGACATACTAAATGAATTTATGTAATAAGATTGCACACTAAGACATGAGTAGAACTGATGAGCATGAAACTGACATGAACTGATTAGAGTATTGGGGAGGAATTTAGTACCTAATGCTGAATCTGAGTTGGAAGGGAAAAAGTGAAGGTATCTAGCCATTATATTTGCTTCGGCTTCCAATGCAGCTCACTCAACTAGCTGATTTCTCCATAAGACTTTTACTGATGTGACCTTCTTGTTCCTCAATTTATGAACCTGACGGTCCAAAATCTGAACTGCAACCTCTTCATAAAAGACTATCCCTTATACAACCACTCTCTAAAGGCATAATTGAGGTCAGATCACCTATGCAATTCTTTAATAGAGACACATGAAAGACTGGATGCACCGATTCTAACTCCGCAGGCAGATCCAACTCATAGGCCATATTTCCAATACGCCTTAGAATTCTATAAGGACCAACATAGCAAGGTGAGTTTCCCTTTCTTTCTGACCTCATGACTCCTTTTATAGGTGAAATTTTTAGATATACTCAATCATCCACAACTGTCATACCCTACATTAGGAGGCATGACTGGTACCTATTGCTACACTGGGATCTGGGATAACCTAGCTAGGCATAGGCAACTTTGATCCCTGCCAGAAACTCAAAATCAAGAAAGAAAACTGGTATATTTCGACGGTAAATACAGCCTCGGGCCGATAATGCCACGCAACACCTATAAAGGAAGACAACTAACCCAACCATCATAATAAAAAGGGATCCTATATGGGCCAACAAGACCACCATGTTGTCTAGTTATAATAGGAATGAAAACAAGCAGCTATACTAGGCCCCACACGGCCAACACATAAAAATAAAGCATACATGGGCCCCATATGTCCAACAACAACCAACTAACTGAATACTGTAGTCTACAAGCCTCTAAGAGTGAATATATTGGTCGGGACAGGCCCCGGCCTACCTAAATGCTATACAAATAAAAGATAGTTAACCTCTACAACCTGGAAACTCTGAAAGAAAGGAGCTAACCGATCTGCTGACTTTGGATAGCTGCTAGGAGATCCCAAAACCTGTCTGTCTAAACCTGTAGGCAAGTATATAGCGCCCCATAGTTGGGCGTCAGTATAATATGTACCAAATATGTAAGGCAGTAACAAAAGCTGATTTGAAGCTTATAAGGACTGAAAATAAGTAGCAAGAAGGGGCAGGAGATAACCTATAATATTTCTTATCCATAACCTGCATCTAGTAAATCACGACACGTAAGAGCTAAAACTGTACGACTATACATTTATAAGCTATAGCTAACAGTCAAGTATACAAACAAGAACCTAACCTGGCTCCCATAAGCGTGGAAGGTACAAGCAATACAGTAATAACCTACCTGGGCCCTAAGCCTCGGCAGGTGCCAATCTGTCTATATACCCTTATTGGTATCCCTTAGGTCCTGCAAATAACTATAACTATATTTGAGCCATTTGGGCTCCTGTAACTAAATATGAGCCATCCGGGCTCCTATAAGATATGAGCCGTCTGGGCTCTCGTAGCTGTGTTTGAGCCATCTGGGCTCTTGTAGTCATGTCTGAGTCATCTGGGCTCCTATAACCGAATATGAGCCATTTGGGCTCCTGTAACTGAATGTGACTCATCCGGGCTCATGTAAATGAATATGAGCCGTCTGGGCTCCTGTAACTGAATATGAGTCGTCTGGGATCCTATAACTGAATATGAGTTGTTTGGGATCCTGTAACTGAATATGAGCCGTCTGGGATCCTTAGGCATAACGTGACCACTACTCTTACTCACCCCTGAACTGGTCTATATAGTTGTCAACAGACACAGTCTGTGTACATATACCTGGCCAGAGGGTCCTGGCAGTGATCACAACCTCTGCCGACTTAGACGGAAAAGGTCAAGGTTCGGGTGACCTAAGCGATAGTTTGAAGGTCATGCTGAGGCAAGGATAACTCATAAGATGTCTGTAAGGTCATAAGTAACCAACTATTTAGTTCCTCCACTGAGAAAAACTGTGGTGCTGCTACTAATCAGACATGCTTCTAAGAAGCCAACCCTAACTCTCCACAGACAGCTTACCATAACTCCTAGCCTGGAAGTAACACCATGGTACTATGGTATGAGTCCCTCTATACTTCAACCTAGTATGTTCAGATTTCCTATGGCTTCCCTGGGTATTTCGTAGCCTTGTAGGCAGGTTTATCTGGAACTAGCCACCCGCGACAACCTGTACGTAGGCATCTATAAGAGTAGGCTAGGGCGTTGGCCCCGTATCTAACTACTAATGAAGTTACCTCCTTAGGGTATCCACTAATATATTAGACTTGGAACAACTGGGATGGTGTCCTGAGTGACCTGTACAACAAGCACTAAGTCGACTGAAACTAACAGTCATTGACAGTATCCAACTACATGGTAGGCTGACCTTCAATTCACTAGGCAATCCTGGTGCCGCTGACTCTAGGGTAAGACTATCCTATTCAAATTCTGGACCTGGAGGCATCAAGGTATGCCAACGGCCTCTAGGAAAGCTTTATTGACAATACAGGCATTAAATTGAAAGTTATATCGCTCGGTTGTGCCCTATGCTGTCCAACTTACCAACTCAGGCCCCAACAACTATCGACAAAATTTGGAGGCCTTGGCATTATAGCAAAACATCAAACTTTTCGACCCTCCCCTATCTTGTTAATTCAAAATCACTGTGCTTAGTCAAAGCTTCCTGTCATGACACAAAAGGATCAAAGAATGACATCACATTATCAACAAACAACCAAGCATGTATACTAATGACACTTACCCGGACAACTAGCGGCTAACAATGCACCCCTTGTGCCCTCACTACAAAGAAGTCCCATAAATCACAAATATCCATATAATTCAAGACAGCAACTGAGTCAAAAGCACTCACTCTCACAAAGAAGTTCAGATAGTGTGCATACAAAATCATAGGCTTGCCTTTATTTTCCATACCTTAGTTGTTTGGACAGTTGGATTTGGATCACCATAGACTTTCTTAGGCTTGTAATGTAGGATTGGGGACATGTATGGTAGATATGGGTAAAGTGAATCAACCCTTCTTGGCACTACACTATTTTTGGTTCCATTTATAACTTTTCTCTTTTTCCTCCTTTTTTCTCCATTATTCATTTTCAATTCGTGAAGTGTGGTTTTCACTTTAATTTCCTCTTTTATCTCTTATTTTCAGAACTGCTGCATTTTTCTTTTTTCTTTTCTTTTTTCAGTTTTCAACCACACCATACCAGTTTCCTTTTTATAACTAGCTTCTTCTTTTCATACCCAACAATTTCTTATACACTCCTATAATAACCACCCTCAACTTAGCCTGAGTTAAGGTTCACAATGTCCAAGGAGGGACTAGAGCCAAAGAAGATTCATTATATAAAAAGTGCGAAGGTGAATGGGCTAGTCAAAGAAAAGGTGTAACTAGAAACAAAATTCGGGATCAGAGGAAATTATTATCTCATTTGGTAAGTCATTTAGGCTAAAAGTGGACTAGTTCAAAAATGGCCCATGATTATTTTCTAACCAACTATTATATAACTTTATAATGACTAACTAGGCAAGTTCTGGATTGCACACGCAAAGTCAAACTCAGCAAGCACCTCACACACACACGACATAGGTTTGCACTATTAACTACCAATTTTCGGTTCATGCAAAATCAAGAATGGTTATCACATTCATACTACTAATGCCATGTAAAGATCCTTAATAGTCATGATATTTACACCAAGCACACAACAAACAAAATTTTTTAGGAGGGGTTTCCTACATTAAACATTTCCAAACATTTCAAAACAGTTCAGAAGTTGCCAATTTATTCGACTACACTGAGTTTTCCTATTTTTCTTCTAACTAAACGAACAAAAAACAAAACACACATAACAAAAAATCCTAAACATGCAGTTCTATTAGATAGAAATGCCCAAGGAAAACGACAACAACAAGAAAATCCCTCAGATTAAAAAATCAAGTTCACCCCCACCCCCATCAAAAAAAAACTATGCATCACCCTTGATGCATCAGAATAAGAGTATAGTACAAGGGACAGGGACATACCAATGGTGTCCTAGATGCCTGTATCAGTATGATTAATGGGATGTGCAGATGCACCTCCAAACTTCTCTTCGGTGGCACCAGTGATAATCGGTGCACTCAATGGAACTAATAGAGCTCGTAGATTCTCCGCAAGCTCTAGAAGCCTCAGCCTTTTCCCTCTGTCGGGCCTCCTCTCTAGACATCCTCAAGGCAGTCTCCATGTCACACTTCTCTCTTCTGCTCTCTCAGTAGAGTCCCATCCTCATCCTCAATCTCTCCACTCTGAGCCCTCTTTCCCTTTGCCTCCGTCATGGGATGCTCGGTGAGGAAATCAAACACAGGTGGCAACTCCTACTCCTTATCCCCTCAATTACTGGGATCACAGGCGGTGTTATCATTGAGATATGCTTTGTTGATAACTCTCTTAGCTCTACTCATAGGCACTCGACCTCAACACACCACCAAGTGAGCTTTGGCACCTGTATCACTGTGAGGCGCTCATCCATCTTCCTCTCAAATGCATCTAAGCACCCATTCCAAGTCTTAGCTATTGAATCCAGCTCCTTTTTCACCTATGGCTTGACCTGCACCATTATACCTGTAGCACAGTGTTAGCTTTTTGCCTCTCATCCTTAGCTAGTCGCCTAGCCATGTCAACAATGAAATTCTATGGGATAGTAACTAGGCTAGTTGATGAAGGGTGAGGAGATGACACTAATGATTTGATCTCTGGTGCAGTAGATGATGAAGCTAGTGCATCAACGGTTGTGTCTACAGTTGTAGTAGTGGTGTTCTTGGGCACAACACCTGCATCCTAGGAAGCAGTCACATCCACCTCCAACTTCATAAGATCGGGGGTCTTAATCTGCGAATACCTCCTCAACATATTTGCAAGGATGGTTGTATTGGATAATATCGCCATTTGACTTTTGGCCTTAAACAATGGGTTTGTATCATCCCTAACCAATCCTATGTCTATGATCCTCAATACTTACACAAACTAATCAATACCGGGCAACTATGGCACCCCATACTCCTGGCACAACTTAGCCACCAAGTATGGGAATGGAATGCCAGTGCTATGAAGTATGGATCTATCCTTAATTTCCTTAACAATATATCTTGGGAAGCTGATCTTATAGCTCTCCATAATACTAGCAAGTTGTGCTGCACAATCTGGGGACACAATATTATCATTACTGGTTAGCCCCAGTCAATGCCTCACCAGTGACCACCAAAACTTTGCCTTGAAATTTAGAGTCGTCTTTTTGATTAGAGACTCTTACCCTCTCAACCATTCAACCTCTGTCCTGTTTGTGGCTATAATCCATGCTAGCTATGTTTAGTGAATATTTTTACTCAATTTTTTGATCTTAATTTTCTTCAACTCTCCCTGGCAATAGTTAAATTCGGTTGTGTTTGTCGAGGGCTCAAAATATGCACCATACAAGATGCGCGAGGTGGTGCATTTCAGAAATATCCACTTGGGTACCCCAAACCACGACACTGGAAATGTTTGATTCTTCCTCCAATCTTGGCCCTCAGGAACCCGATTCTTCAATATGGCTGCATAAAATTCTTGGACCATCACGGGACTATATTTGCCTGAAGGATCACCATCCAGCTGAACCGTATCTGTCAAACAAGAACTGAATCTTTGGCAGATCCTTAATCCTATCATTAACAAGTCTAGGCTCCTCATAGATACTCCTTTGCGGGTTGCCTCTATCATTTTAAGCTATATCGCGATTATAAATTATCCTCTTGCTGGAATTATCCATCTCTATACTGGCCTTTCAGTCTGTTCTCTGCTAATTGAGTGTGGGGAAGGTGGAGATGCGTCCGAGGTCTCAGTATCCATATTAGCAGCACTAGACTCACCCCCTCCTCTTCCCTTCTTTGTTAGATAGGGTAGTTGCAATTGAAGCCAGAGACTCGAGCTGGCTGTAGAGATGCTTCGATTTTTGGTCTGAATCCTAGTTGAGAGGCACTCCAATTGTTTTTTCTTGATGGGGTATTCCTCTACTGAGCCACTCGACTCCTTGGAGATTCTTGGTTCATCCACCAACCGATGAGTCGTGGGCTTTTCCTTTTCTACCCAATTCTTCTTTCAGGGTGTTTTACTCTTTCGTGCATTTCCCTTTGACAACATTGTACCTGTTGAAGTACCATTATATCCATAATCTCAAAATAACAAGACAAGAAAATTTTCTGTTATTTGTAAGAATGAGTGACTTGACGAGTCGTTACATGTGGTAACAACTCGTTATATCATCCGTTAAGTGAAATTTTGAAATCTGCCATTTTATCCCTACTCAGGATGAGTGATTTGATGAGTCATTACTTATGGTAACAACTCATTATGTAATTCATTAAGTTATTCTCTGCAACTTGTTTCCTTATCCACACTCAAAACGAGCTAACCAACGAGCCATTAAGTATCCCTACGACTTATTAAGTGACTCATACTTAAGGATTCTGTGATTTGATATTTCTGGGATAGTGAGAATGACTCACTTGATAACTTGTTAAGTGACCCTATGTGTCATTAAGTGAGGCGTCATCACTATTCTGAGAAGTTTCTTCCAATTGTTAATTTTGACAACCATGGGTTACTTAGACTTCACCCTTGCTCAATTATTTTAGTCTAATTTGTTGGGAGTTGGGTGAGCAAAACAATCCGAGCTTCATTTCCAAAGCAATTATGGATCGTAATTCCTACTGACTCAATGGGTATGGGATGCCTAAGCTAACATTTTCACAATACAGGTCAAAACACAAATCCACAAGTTCAATATATTATTATGCACAAAATTATTCCACCCAATCAATTTAGTTCATGACATGATTGTTCAATCAACTTAGGGTTCTAACAAAAGTCAAATACAAATTCAAATTAGCCCATGGTGGGAATCAACCTATCTTCCTTAAGCATATAGAGAAAGTATTACTCACTTTGAGTTGGAATTAAATGATGGAGAAGATGATAAGTTGAGTGCACACAAAAACTTTTGATTGCGGTAGTGATGGTTGAGAAGAAGGATTTTGATTTCGTGAGTTTTGGTACTGATGAGCTGAGATTTTAGGAATGATTTTCATGAAATAGAGTTTCAATTATGGAGTGATTGAGTGAGGTGTGTTTGAATGTTAAAAATGGGAACAAGTGTTGGGTTGTTTAAGGAGCAAAGAGAACATATAGAAATAGATCGCGGGTCGGGTCAGGTGCAAATTTTTTTTAGATTTGACTACGACTGAGCACGACCCTAACCAATGAGTCACTGGAACTAGCCCCGAATTTTTTTGTGGACAGTTAAGTTATATGAATATCAAACTTACCTAAGACTTGACAAGTCCAGGCAACGACTCGTCATGTGTTATGACAGATCGTGCCCTGACTCGTTAGTCAATTTTTAATTTTGCAATTTTCTACTTTAGTGGTAATGACCGGGAGTCATGAGTCATTAAGTATGATAATGACTTATTCTATAAGTAATAACTCCTATTTCCTTAGTCCAAGCACACCTGCACACTTCAACAAACATGGATACTATACTAAAATTACAATTACAGCTTGGGTTGGCTCCCAAGTAGTGCTTGATTTAACGTCGCAACATGATATGGGTATCTTAATTACTCAGAATTCACAAAGGTACCGCCGCAGGTTGCCTCCCATGAAGAGCTTAATTTTACTTCGCAGCATGACTCGGGTCCTTGGGTTACTCAGACTTCACCCAAGACCCAAAGGTCAACTAGCTTGATTTCCTCCTTTGTTCCCGAATATGCCTTCACTCGATGACCATTTACCTTGAACTATTTACCTTCTGGTTCTCAAGTTCAATTTCATATGGGAACACCTGTACCACTTGAAATGGCCCCAACCACTTAGACTTTAACTTTCCAAGAAACAAGCAAAGTCTCAAATTGAACAGCAAGACCAAATCCCCCATATTAAAATCTCTCTCCTCTATCTTCCAGTTGTGATACATATTCATCCTCTCTTTGTAAAGAGCTAAACTCTCATAGGATTTCAGTTGAAATTCATCTAACTTATTCAACTGATCAAGCCTCAAGTTCGCAACATCATCCCAATTCAAATTCAGCTTCTTGAGTGCCCACATGGCCTTGTGCTAAAGTTCGACAGGTAAATAACATGATTTTCCAAATACAAGCTAATAGGGAGACACACTTATAGGATTCATAAAGGTAGTCCTGTACTCTCATAAGGCATCATCTAACTTCCTAGACCAATCCGTTCTATTTGCATTCACAATCTTCGCAAGGATTGTCTTTATTTGACAATTAGGGACCTTAACTTACCCACCAGATTGCGGATGATAAGGTGTTGCCACCCTATACTTCACACCACACTTCTCAAGCAGAGTCCGAAACAACTGATTGCAAAAATTTGAACCCCCATCACTAATGGGCTTCAAGAATGCTATGACACTCTTGCCTTCATTATTAGGATGCGCAACCTCCTCCTCCCACTTTTTAATACCCCAAAAATGCCTAAGATTAGACTCGGGATCAAAATGGGAAGTTGGCTGAAAACTGGAGAAAATTTCTCAAGACGGATGAAATGACGACTCGTGGTTGGACACAACGAGTCATTGTTAGCAGTCATGTTAAGGGAGGTCTGGGTGACAGTGGTGACTATGGACGAAGCAATGACTCATTGCTTGGAACAACGAGCCATTGTTTGCAATCGTCGGAAGGGCTGGACCTTGGCAGTTCGGATACCATGGGTCAGCCAACGACTCGCGGTGAGAAGTGAAAACCCGTGGTTACCAGTCGTAGTTTGGTTTCCAGATTTTTCCCAGTGGAAACAATAGATCGAGACCATGACTTGTTGGAAGTAACCAAGAGTTATGGTAAGGCTCGTGGCAAGGGAAGTTCAGATTTGTAAAGGAGCTAACAACGATCGATCTAATGACCCATCGTTTGAAGCAACGACTCATCCCGTCGAGTCGTGGAAGGAATCCTAAGGCATGAAGTGAAGCAGTGGACCCAACGACTGGATACCACGAGCCGTGGTTTCTTGCGATGACTCGTTAGATCAGTCGTTGGTTTGTCCAAGATAGTTTTTCAGGGAAATTTCGTTAAGGGTATTTTCAACCTTTGTATGCTCTAATGACCTAACTACGTCATTTTATATATTTTCCTGGGCATGATAAGATAGTTTGAGCCCCTTTTCATAAGCCATTCCCATGCATGCAAATTAAGAGAATTTTAGAGAGATTAGGCATAGTTTCAAGCTTTTCCCTATCAATTCTCCATTGGGCATTCAAGGAACTCTAGAATATGACCTTACCCAGGTATGTAGGATTATGAATGGGTGTTTCCGTTCACACCCATGCCCATTATCTATTAATTTATGAAAATCCATCAAAAATCTCATGGGGTTTTAATTCAAATCTTGTGGAATTTAATGATTTACCAATGTATTGTTTTAAATTGTGATTTAAATTATATTTTATGAGTTTTTATCAGGTTTTAAAACTACTCTCGATTATAAAATTATTGATTTCAATTTCTACTAAATCAAGCCTATTTAAGCATGATCTATGATGAATCGATTTATAATCTTCTCTTCAATTGATGATATTTACAAGCCCAACGTGATTTATGACCTTAAATATGAATTTATCCAATTACTCATCATGATTTTATGATTTACGAGTTATATGTATGATCTACAAGTATGCGTGGAACCTATGATTCATGAATTATGTTTTGGCCAACTCACGGTCCTTATGTCATGGCTAGTTCACGTATGTACAAGAGTGTTTATGATTATCATGATTTAAATAGCCCATGAATTCATGTATGTTATACAATGAGCACTATATCTGTTTTGGGAGTAGTATCGAACACCGAGTAGGTTCAGGGCCTAAGTTCTTCCCCGGATCTCATAAACTATGTGCCACCGTAGGTATGTTGGGACCTCCTTTGTTCCTGTGTCTGGCCCAATTGACCCTTTTCATGGTGATATCACACTTTCATATTTCTACCCTTGGCAAAGTACGGACATTCTCCCGACTAGGGTTACAAGTCGGGCTTCATGTATGCTCATATGGGGTATGTCAGTTAGGAGAATCTCCCACTATTCCTCATGATTTATGCATGTTATGATTATGTATTTTGGCTCAAGTCATGTTAAATAAAGCTTTTATCTTATGATCACGAGTAAGATTGTATTACGAATGTCTTAAAAACCTTGAGCCTTATGTTATGCTACGATATTTACGATACGAGAATGATGTACTACTCTTATGATCACTTATGAGTTTTATATATATTCTAAATGCTCGTTTTACTTACCCCACATACTCGGTACATTCTACGTACTGAGCGCATACTTTCTATGATGTATTGTTTCATGATACAGGACCCGACTCTTAGGCTCATCCTCATCCTTAGACCATCTCAGAGTTCACTTTCATCTTTGTTGGTGAGTCCTCATGTTCTGAGGGTCGTTTGACTAGACCTTAATGTTATTTTATGTTTCAATATTTGGCCGGGTTAGTTGGGGGTGTTGTCCCATTAACCCATCTTATGTAGTAGAGGCTTTCGGACAGTATGTAGTACTCAACGTATGTATATGTCCAATGCCTCCAAATGTTATGATATGTTATGTTAGGTTTATGTTTCCACTATGCCTTATGTTTAGTCTTCCGCTTAAAGTGAGTGAAGTTAGATGTATGCTTATTCCATGGGTCAACTCGGACCTCTCGGGGTTTCTTGTTCTGTGTTACGATCTGGGTCTACTTCCGGCTCGTGACAAACTTTGACACATAATCAACAACTACAAGTATATACTTCACCCATTCGAGCTCACAAATGGACCCATGATGCCAATAGCCCAAACATCAAAGGCCTCAATCACTAGAATGGGGGTGAGTGGGAGTTCATGCCTTCTTGATGTTCCTCCTTACCTTTGGCATGCATCATACGCTTTTGCATAATCATGACAATTTTGGTGAATGATTGACCAATAGTACCTACACTGCAGAATCTTCTGAGCCATGCAGATTCCACTATGAGAACCCCCAACATGGGATGAGTGACAAGCCTCCAATATGCTCATCATTTCAACCTTAGGTACACATCTTTGAATTACTCCATCAGCAAAAATGCAAAACATGTATGGATCATCCCATAATTTTTTTTCACATTCGACATAAACTTTCTTCACTTGTGAACGGACAAATATGTAGGTACCACATTACTTACCAAATAATTTGCAAAGTCAGTGAGCCATGAAATCAGATCCTGTGACATAGCCAAAACCTATTCGTCTAGAAATGTATCATCAAAATCACCCACATCTTTCAACACTGCATCTTCTCAAGTTTAGACAAGGGATTAGCCACTTGATTTTTTGTCCCTTTTCAGTGTTTCACCTCGAACTCGAACTCTTACAATAGAAGTACCCATATAATTATCCGTGGCTTTGCATCTTTCTTTGACATCAACTACCTCAGAGTTGTATGGTCTGTATGAACAATAACTTTAGTTCCAAGCAAATAAGTCCGAAACTTCTCAAAAACCAAACAACTGCCAGCAACTCTTGCTCAGTCACGGTATAATTTTTCTGGACTGCATTTAGTGTCTTGCAAGCATAGTAAATTGGATGAAATATCTTTTCTCAGTTTTGGCCCAAGAAAACACCTATGGCCACTTCGCTAGCATCTCACATGACCTCGAATGGTAAGGACCACTTCAACGCAACTAAGATGGGAGTCGTAGTCAGCCTCTCTTTCAAACATTCAAAGGCTTTTAGGCATGCCTCATCGAAAAGAAACTTCACCTCCTTCTCAAGTAATTTGCACAAGGGGTGTTCCCTTTTTTAGAAGTCTTTGATGAATCTCTAATAAAACCCTACATGTCCCAAAAAGCTTCAGATACCTTTCATCAAAATCGGGGGTGGTAAGCTAGCAATTGCCTCAATATTTTCCTTGTCCACCTCAATATCTTCACCTGAAATCTTGTGGCCCAGCTTAATACCCTCCTTGACCATAAAATGACACTTCTTCCAAGTTGGTCTCTTCATATCTTTGCAGCACCTTACTCAGTTGAGTCAAACAATCATTGAAGGAGTCATCAACAATAGAAAAATCATCCATAAAAACTTCTATGGTGTCCTCCACCATGTCAGATAATATTGACATCATGCAGTGCTAAAATGTTGTAGGTGCATTACACAACCCAAATGACATCCTCGTAGAGGCAAAAGTTCCATAAGGGCAAGTAAAGGTGGTTTTCTCTTGGTCTTCTGGGGCTATGAAGATCTGATTGTAACTCGAGTAAGCCATCAAGAAAGCAAAAACAACCTCTACCTGCAAGATGATCTAGCATCTGATCCATGAATGACATAGGGAAATGGTCTTTTTTTGTCCAATGGTTTAGCTTCCTGTAGTCTATGCATACTCGCCAACCTGTAATTTGCCTCATTGGGATGAGTTCATTATTAGCATTGGGAACCATAATGATTCCACCTTTCTTTGGCACATATTGGACAAGGCTTATCTATTTATTGTCTGCAATAGTGTACACCACGCCAATATCTAACCATTTGATGATATCCTTCTTAACAACCTATTACATAAGTGGATTCAACCTATGCTGATGCTTAGTACTAGGAATACAATCTGACTCAAGCTAGATTTTATGAGTGGAAATACCTAGTGGAATACCAATAACATCTGCAATGGACTATCCAATGGCCCTCTTGTACTTCTTTAGAACTGAAACTAGAGCTTCCACTTTCCATTTAACCAAATTTACTGCTACAATAACTGACAACGTATTTCCAGCTCCTAATAATACATACCAAAGGTAAGATGGAAGAGTTTTGAGCTCCAAAACTAGAGGCTCCTCAATAGATGGCTTGGCTGGTGGAGTTGCACGATTCTTCAAATCGAGATCTATATTCTTCGAAGCGTAAGTGTACGGACCCACACGTGTAAGTGCACTAACAATCTCATTGTACCAATCTATTTTATCAGCATTACAATTCAAGATCACCGCAACTAGTGCCTCAATACTCGATCTTTCCTCAATAGGCATTAGTGGAGACTCTACATCGACAACATCAATAATTGAGATCACACACATGTCACTAGGATGCTTCATTTACCGGCATTCATTAAAAATCACTTCTTCATTATTCAATCATAATTTCAATTGTCCAATTTCCATGTCTACTAATGCATGTTTGGTGGTAAAGGAATGGTCTCCCCTAGATAATGGGGACCTCAAAGTCTACCTCACAGTCTAGAATGACAAAATCAATTGGAAAGATGAATGACTCAACTTTTACCAATACATCATAAAGGATACCCACAAGATTTTTTTACTATGTGACCTACCATAAGAAGCCACATTGTAGTTGGCTTAGGTACTCCCAAGCCCAATTGTTTGAACACTGCTAGCGGCATGAGATTAATACAAGCACCAGATCATATAATCCTTAGCAAAATTGAAGGCTCCAATGATTTAAGTTATGGTGAATGCTCCAGGATCTTCCTTTTTCTGCATAAGGGGTTGAGGTGCTATTGCACTACAATGGTGCAAATTATCCGCAGTCTCAAGCTCATAGTCATTTTTTTCATAACAAAATCCTTCATAAACTTGCGTATCCAGGCATCTTTTTAAGTGCCTCGACTAAAAGGATGTTCACAGATAATTGCTTTAGCATCGAAATAAACTTGTGATACTTTCCTTCCTCAGCCCCCTTCTTTAATATTTGTGGGAAAAGTGGAGGAGGTCTTGGAATCGGAGTCAACTTATATGGGACCTCCTTCTCCTTCCCCTTTCTGGACACCTTCTCCTATTCAGTACTAGGAGTCATCTTTTCAGCTACATTCTCAACCACAAACTGTTCCTCAGACTCAACAACATTTTCATCATCAATCAACTTAGGCTCAACAATCTCATCAATAATAATCAGCATAGGAGGGTCAACTTCATCTTTCCACTTCTAGTAGTTACAGCCATACAATGGCTATTATTTTTCAAATTTTGGTCTATATTACTAGAAAATGTGCCTTTTTGCCTCTAATTAAGTGAAATTGACATCTAACCAATTTATTGCTCAATTTTCTTGATAGAAATATCATGCGACTCAACCTTTTGGTTTATCCTAAAAAGATCCGCATGAAGATCCTTCAAGTGATGTAATACCCCGAGAGCCCTAAGATCAAACCTGGGAGTGAAATAGAAAAGACTAAAAATTCTATACCAGGTCATAGAATGAGTCGTTCTGTGACCCGTGGGGAAGAGCACGAGTCGTGAGGTGACTCGTGGTGAGGTACTAGACTTGAGTTGAAAAATTATTGATGGGGTCACCACGGGCATGACCATGAGTCGTGGTCAGACCCCACGATTCGTTGGGTGAATCGTGGTCAGCAGG